>OMNZ01047691.1:0-21270 GCA_900303255.1 Lesueurigobius sanzi | reverse complement strand
AGTATCTCACATAATTTAGAGCAAGGTTTCAAATTGATATCACTCTATTTATGTTTTCCCGATGTCCCGCCTTAAAATCATGTAGTTAAGAACTTTTCAGAAGGAGGGACAGTCTGCTTTAAAAACTTGACATGTTGTGACAAAAATTAAGTTTAGGAACAGGGTCTGCTGTAATTTTGGATAGCTCTATGAGTTGGTTTGTCTAAAAATGTATCTACACCTAACCCTAACCCTAACCTTAAAGATTTCCCTGTTCCTAAACTTAATTTTTGTCCCGAGGCGACTATCTAGCACAACTGACCCGTGATTGGCTGGCTGTAACATTGGTCCTGGGTAAACAACATGACATTGGCCCTGGACTCTTAATTACTTGGTGATATCAGGAGCATCTGTTTTATACCTGAGTAATCTTGAAGGAGACTGATCATTTTGTCGTTTTCAGACAACATAATAGTACCTAAAACGTTACAGCCTTTGCCATTGGCTAATTGCGCCCATCACAGTTGCAACTCTGATCTGGTTGCTATTACTCGCACTGTCACAGCAGTTGGTTCAGTCTGCCTTGTTTTCTGCAGACGTTCTGTTTTGTCCTAAACATCGGTCACAGCCCCGGACATCTGCGTTCCGTGTCAATCCGGGTGCGCTGCCCACTGCCCCGGGACTGTCACAGATTTAGTGCAAGAAGTGCGTCACTCTCTGAGTCCACTTTGCCTCGTGGCTTGTTTGAGGGAAGCTGTCATGTCTGAGGCACCACAATGTCCCCAACGCACAAGCGAAGTGTGTTGATAAGAAGTTTGCTTTGTCCACACCGGCTTTTTCCTCACGGGAGAATGTTTATGATAGACAATTTTAAAGTTTTGGTCCTTTCAGAAGACAAATCGTAAAGATATTGTCCTGTTTTCATACATAAACAGTGCTTTCCAAACACAAGATACTTAAAGGCACACTGCGTAACATTTTGAATTATTCTTTTGCCAATACAAAACATGCTCCTATTCACCAGCTAGACACAGAAAATGCCGTTTTTGCAGTGGGTAATCAAAGAATGGATTTGGATGAGGACCTAAACTACTATATACTAAGAGTTGGAGACGTCCCGCTCCCAATAAAGTTAGAAGTTAGATTATAGGAGAGGTGATCCGCTCACAGCAAAGCCATGTTTTAAAGTATTTTTGAACTAAATATCTGGAATAAAATCATCAGGATTCTATACTTGATGTGAAAACTTCAAGTATAGCTAAATGATAAACGTGCGAAACGGTGGAAAAACAGAAAAGCAGACAACTGAAACTACCCTCCAATTAATATACATTTCAAAAAATATGAATGATAACACAAAAACCTTTATTTCACTCCTGGTTAGTGGTTGCGTGAAGCCATTTATTGTAAAAATGCTTTTCAACTAGAAGCTAGCCAAATGTCCCTGACCAAAAGTTTACATATTGTTCATCTTCAAACAAACATCAATTTTGTCAGAGTCCTGTATTTCAGCTGAAGTGAGTTTTTCTTTGCTCCTGAACAACTTTCCTGGCAGTTGTTGAAGGGCATGTAAACGTTAGATCAGGGACATTTCAGTAGTTTCTGTTTCATTATGATTTCAAAGGAGTAAACTCAGTTCTTCAACATTAAATGGCTTCGCACAACCACTAACCATGAGTGGAAAAGGAGTATTTTTGTGTTATCGTTCATATTGTATGAAAAATGGCCAAAAGGTTAAAAGAGTATGTAAACCTTTGGCCACAATTGTAAGTATGTGTAGAGAATGTGTAGTTCCGTGAGTGAGAAGTGGAACAAGATTCTCAGATCATTTTTTAGATATTACATTTAACATTTGCGTCAGACTTCTTCATCACCGGTGTTGTCCTAAAGTTTCGCCTTGAACCAGTTCATCAAACCAAGCGACTGTGTTGTTCCGTGGCGTGGACAGATGAGCACATGCTGTATTTTGTGCTGTTGTCTGCTGTTGGTTGTTGCCTGGGGACTCGGTGAGAGGGTCAGACATTGTGCGCTCTGACCACAGTAACAGGTGGCAGGAGGGGAGGAGCTGCTCTCTGTAAACAACCACTCAACCCGCCGCCTTTTGTTATGGCCCTGCGTGATGCTGTGTTTGCTGTGGCCTGCCCCGGGGCTGTGCAATATTCAGAAAATGGTGTAAATGAATTATAATGTTTATACCTTCTACTTGAGCGGTGAGATTGACTATAGGTTTTAAAATAAATCTTTGCTTGAATAACACATGAATGAACTGCAGGCAAAACATTTTTTTTTTTTTAGATTTGGGCCAGTTTCTTCTCTTTACATATAAACTTTCACATTTAAACAAATAAATGACCTAATCTTTACAATAAGGATTGTAATTATTGTACTGATCCAACGTTTCTCATTAGAACTACTGTATATGGGGAATTGGAACTTCAATGACCATTTTCTCAAGATGCATTTTTTGTCACATTGTGGTGACAACATCTTCACTTTAGTAGCTCCTACAGACTCCAAACTTCCCTTAACAATATTTTAAAGCATTATTCTGGGGTATCTTTCAATATTTAACTCCTAGCTGAATTTATTGAGTTTTGAACCCCAAAAAACAAGGCAAAATTTTACTGGTTAAAAAACTAAACAAGAAGACCCCTCTGAACATATCTTTTTAGTTAATATATCAACAATATATTAACAACAAAATAAAACTATAAATTTAAACCTGGCTTTATCCCTTATTTAGATTTTGCTGATGACAATAGCCACTTTTACACTCTAAAACTCTTAAGTGACAGAAAATTTGCAATACATTTTCTTATATTTATCTCTGTAATATACAGAAAAAGTTTCAAATTGATATCATCCAATTCAAAATTGTCCCCTATTCGCCTGCAGTGTCTCACCTTGACACCAAATAGTTTCTATTTTATTTCTAAGTCTAAGCCTTCACTCCAAGCCCTGAGCTGCAACAGGATTGGCTGTAGACCTATAGTGCTTCGTCGATAATGAGATCGACCATAGATTCAATCAGGTATCAAGTAAAATTCAATTCATTGCACAAGCCTGACTTTGTTCACAATAAAATCATGGCTGTCTTTTCTACATAGTCCTATTTGTTCCCTTCTCAAAACTTATTAAGACGTTCAATTTCAATAAACCTCATCGACGAGCCGTGTTTGCGCTTCATTTTGCTTGTGCGCGAAACATTTTGTTCAGTGCCTTGAGTGAAGATGTCCTCAAATGTGAGTCAAAAACAAAACTGTCTCTTCTGTTCGCTCTGTAACTGCTCTTTCTTCCCATGTTGGCGAACCACGCTCCCTTCTCTTTTTCTTATTCCACCTCCTTGTCTCTTCCTCGCGCCCCCCCTATCCCTCCCACCTTTTTCCTCAGAGGAGATTGATTGGGTAATCTGGCCGGGTGCCAACGGTGCCCGCTCCCTTTCTCTCTTCGCTCCGGGGAAGGAGAGAAGTGGGGGCGAGCGACATGACGACATACAGCAATAATAATAACATCTATAATACGCTGCCACCACCAACAGGACGTATGGGAGGGATGGAGGGATGGGGGATGGAGCGATGAGAGCGGGTGAGCTGAGAGGCTATGCTCACTATCTGTTTTAAATATAGTATAGTCTGAACACTAACGTGGCTGAAGGATATAGGGGCATGCTCTGATCTGCCCATGTTTAGCTCAGCTTTGTTTAGTTTAGCTTTATTGGCAATTTTACCACATCAGCAGCAGAGGAAGGGAAGGGGAGAGTTCAGTTTCCAGCTTCTGCCTCCACTTTGGTATATCAAGTCCAACATATGTACAGAGCAGGCTGCAAGAATGAATACTCTGTTTTTGTGCTCATATGTTTACACCCTTTTAGTCTTTTGGCCATTTTTCATAGAATATGAACGATAACCTAATCTTTTTTTCCACTCATGGTTAGTGGTCGTGCCAAAGCCATTTATTGTCAAAGAAATCAACTACCCAAACGTCCCTGATCTAACGTTTACAAGACCTTCAATAAACTCTATTCTGATTCTGATTCAACAACTGCCAGAAAAATTGTTCAGGAGCAAAGAAAAACTCACTTCAGCTGTTTTCAAGATGCACAATATGTGACCTTTGGATCAGGGACACTTGGCTAGTTTCTCGTTGAAAAGCGTAAACAAACAGGTTTTTTGACAATAAATGACTTCACACGACCAATAACCATGAGTGAAATAAAGGTTTTTGTGTGTCATATTCTACGATATACTCTGTCAGGGTATGTAAACTGTATGGTATTCTTTGACCAAGCCAAAATCACAGGCTCGATGCTTGGTGTGAGGTTACAGCATGAATGCAAATCCATACCTGTAGTCCCAGAACAGGGTTGTTTGTTTTATATGGATAAAATGACCACTAAGGCTTGATCATAATAGCATATTTCTTCATAAGCTGGCTGTCAAAAGACATGAAATGTTCTCTCATATCACAGACCCATGTTTTATTCACATCACAAAAGGCCGGTTAGATTCTCTTGTCTTTGTGCGTACCTTTCTTGTTGTTAAAAAGACAACCTCAAAGTGCTGCCCTCAAGCTGTGCCTCTGTGTCTGGCTGGAGGTCGGCGAGTGACAGAAGTACATGCCTAAAGATCAAATACCGTTTGTGATCCCCTCTTTTCTTGTACATTCATTCTTTGGACATTTCTTCACCTCTGCATTCGGCCCGTAGTATCTTCTCTGCATGGTTCATGGACAAACAGACAATAAGCTCGGGACATGCAGGCAGCAGGGGATAGTGAAAGAAGCCATGGAGATATGACTATACCAAAGCACAAAAGGGGAAAATCTAGTTTGAAGTCTCATCTAAGTTTTTGTTCTAGCTGCATTTCATCCTTCAAGCCAGAGCTGCACAAATATCACTAATTCTGCCTGAGCAAAGTTAGAGTAAAAGCCAAGTGCCTGAAGCACTAACTTCCCTCTGCTCGCATGCAAATTCCAATTTAATTTCCGTAACCCAGTTACCCATGAATACCCTGTTAGCAGCAACATCACATCCATAAAATTTAAAACACTGCCTCAAATGAACACAATATCTTAAAAATAGTAGAAAACTAGGCTCACTATGCATTTGTTCAAAGAGGAAGGTATGGTAATTTACAAGAATGTGTATCAAGTCTGTTCTTTTTTCAATTTGAAAACTCTAAGCAGTCAGAGCCTGCATCACAAGGACGTTTTACATGTGTCACAATAATTAAGAATCTTCTACTCTTGTTACTGTATGTCGCCGGTTCTGTTCAATTCATTGTGTCTCCATGACTGAGTTTTATTGGTAGATTGTTGCAAATTCTTTGGGCTTGTTCACTCAAATACATTTTAATTCTGATCAGAAAGGTTTCTTTGCTCAGGGCTTTCCCAGCGGTGATCTCCGCTGCCTACTTTTCTTTGCCAGTTTTGTGTCATTCCTTTTTTTTCTCCACAACTTGGTTACTCAAATTGTCAGGCTGGTCCCAGAGAGTGAAACCTATCTTTAACAAACACATTAGGCATTCCCCGATATCTGTCAAAGTTTGTGCTATAATTTACCCATGTTCACTTAACTACATCAACATCAGTAGAGGAGTGTCTAGCTTTCTTTTTTCTTGTAATGTTGACTTCTAAACCTCACATTCAGTTATGCTAATATTGTAGTCCTCTTCTTGTGGCCATTTCTTCCTGTGTAGATTATCTTTAAGGAAGCGTTGCTGGAGATGTTGGTGAATGTGTTTTTCAAGCTCCTACGGACATTTTCTATTGTGGTTGTTTTTACGTAATCCCCGGTAAGTTTGTATTGTTAATGCCCCTGAATGCCATTTGAAACCCGAGTCAACAGTAGGATAACCTAACATAACCCCCTTGGTGTAAGCTCTCACTGTCTGTGGCAGAGGCAGGCTTGTAGCTGGCAGACTGCGCGGCTTGGCACTCCGTCTGCCTGGCACGGCGGTCTGCTGAAGGCCACTGCCAGTCCACCGTCTCAAGTACCAGCTGGGCACCGAAACTGCACCAAAATAAACCACTTTCACCAGCAGTGGGCATTGTATGTATGTGTGTGTGTGTGTGTGTGTGTGTGTGTGTGGAGTCCCTTATTGAGTCTCAATGAAACAAACAGGCCTTCCTCACATGAATGCTGGAGATTTTCGCCCCTGTCTTAACTTTGCGTTACACCACAGCCCTCCCTGCTAGGATTAAAGAGTAAAACAATTACAAAGCCTAATTTGCAATTTAAATTCTTCTAAATGCAGACTTAATCCCTGTTTTCCAAAGGCGGTTACACAGAGAACAGGAGTGGAGATCCGATTCATCCCACTGTTGGGGTTTGCTTTACTAAAATAGCACTTAAAAGTTATAGGGGGATAATGAACGCGCTTTGGGCCGGTTGGGTTATTTTTGGAAAACAGTTTGTTTCGGTTAAAGCTTTTATTTTTAAATGACAGAAAGGATGCAAAGAACCGGCAGGGGACCGAACGAGTTGCACCCCGTTTACAAAGAGAAAGATACTCTGGTGTATTTGCATTTTGAGTCATTTGCATGTGTATTTACATATTCTTGTACGGCGTGCGTGCGTGCGCTGGTGGCCGGGCTGCGCGAGTGGCTTACTGCTGCCCAGGGTGTATTTACAGACAGTGATTTTAAAGCAGCATAATGATTATTTTTATTCAGGTACTTCAGCCGCCTGTTCAGTGTGAGTAGAATGACTCCCCATTGGCCCGCTGATTACCTCGGTGACTGCTGCCACACCTGGCTCCTTCAGCGCTGCAGCCCCCCGTCTTTATTACCGCTGCACCTTCATTTTGAGGCACTCTCTCTGTCCCCGAGCACCTTCATCATCTCCTCCTCTTCCTCATGGGCTTTACACCTTCACCCCCTTAACTTTCCCTCAGTGCAGAGATATCGCCCCGCTCTGCAGCCTCAGCACATAATCACTGCCCTTCTACGATCTTTAAACTGTAGTTGTGTAGCGAATGGTGGGTGTGTGTTTGGTTGGATCAGTCAGATCTCATTTCACTCCAGAACAATCGCCACATGGGATGGCTAAACTCCTTTGTCATATTTTACTGATTATCAAAGCTTTTCTAGTATACTGTAATCCTACAATTATCCTTTAAAATGTGCATTCATTTCTTTTCATGTAGTAGAGTATATTTGTACATGTACTGTATCATAAACGCATCAGTTTGTGGAAAAACCATAGACCACTTTACGCTGGTGTGTAAATATGGTGTATTTTTATTGATTACAAACGTGCATGTTCAGACGGCTACCAGGCGGCTAGTTCAAGAAGGGCCACTTATTTGTACCTCCGCATTTTTCCCACCCAGAGGAGATACTCCTAGGTCCCTAGTTTGCCTTGTACAAGCGGTGATCCGTGGCACAGCTGGTGACATGTTTTGCTTCACTTTTCTCTGTATGGTTAAAGTCTAGGCTAGATCAGGGATGTTTGGTGAAAATATCAACATATACTGTATATTGCCATGGCTGTGAAGAACCGGTTAGCCTTGAGATGTAGCCTCCGCCTGGTTAACGCGTCATCCCCCACTCCTCCCTGCTCCACGCGCAGGAAACGCAGACGCTCCTCGTTTGTTCATATGCAAAATACCGAAGTGCCATGGCTTTTTTGACTTGTACTGTATGTACAACCAGAGGAGGAGAACATTAGTCTACAAAAGCAACAGATAACCCGTCTGCACTGTTTGTAAAAGGCTTAAGAGTCTAAATCAGCACAATTTCTGTCTCTGGCGGTCCGTCCTGCTTTGCCGTGCCCGCTCATGAAGGTGTGTACAAGTGCATTTAATTAATCACCTAAGCAATGGGCGGGAGCTAGTGTGAGAGCTAGAAACGTGTTGGTGAAGCTGCAAATAGTTTATTTTCAATTACCTCAAACTTTGACAGCTTGAAAATGGGAGGAAATGAGTGCAGCTCTAAAATAGTTAAGGAATAACCAGAACTAAGGGAGAAGATATTGATAAAAAAGGGACTGAAATATGAGCTTTTTTCCATCAGCTTTTTCGGTTCTGGATGATAATAATAATATCCGAATCAGATTATATTTTAAAATCAAATCAAATCAACTTTATTTATCCGTAAGGAACTTCGTTTGCAAAAAGAGCACCTGAGCTGGCACAGTAAAAACATTCATGAAAACACATCCATAATAAATACATTAAAAATGCCAACAACAGGCCTATCATATCATAGACTGAGCTGTGACAGTCAGCCATTTAACAGGCGGATCGAAGTGGGGACAAAGCTAGATGTGGCTCGCTTTGTCTTTAATGCCATTGTCAGTGAAAGGATTCACAAACTAGGAATTGTCTTTTGTGCAATCCTGCAACCTGCAACATAAAACTAGTGGTACATACAAGATTATACAACTATAAGGGCATGCATTAGAATAAAAATAGATATGAGAATATGGAGCAAACCTCTAATAGAGCAACACTAAATCACACCTGGAAAGCATCAAAACAAAGAAGTCTTTCATTAGTGGTCCCATAGCAGAGTTGTAAAAAAAATGTATCCATGTTTATGTGAAAGAGGTCTATTTTCCCAGTGCTCAGAGACTATTAGCTCGACTTAAGTCCAGCCGACGTTCAGACACTAGCCCTGCGGTTGTATGGGGCCAGAGAAAATCCAAAAATCCTGTACTTAGCAACAACTGTGATGTGTGAACTCCCAACCTCGTTGCTGTCTGTAAGCCTTCAGATCAGTTATTTATATCTCGCATGATTAAGTTCACTGGATAAATGGGCCACATCTGTTTCCTTGATGTTAAGCTGACTACAGTGTACAGTGTTGAAATATGAAAACCCAAAGTCATGCTTTGTGTTCAGTCACTACGGTCGCCTTGTCCTGCTCCTCTCTCCAGAATGATCCCCACTGATGGATGTGTTTATCGCGTCAGATCCTGGTGTTAAAAGTGACATTTGGGATGGAGAGATCCACTAAACTGGGCTGCTCGCTCTAAAGGTCATCTTTCACTGGAGGAGTGTGTGCACCCAGCTGTCGCCCTGCACTGTGCAAGTCTCTGTGCACGAGCATGCAGAAGAAAGGCACCTTTTACTGGTTTGAACGGGTCAAGTTAAACCAAACCTGCTGCCCGTGTGCCTGTGTCTTTGTCCTGCTCAAAGGCTGTTCTTGTGTGGCGGCTGAAGGAGCTGCTCTCTTCTGTGCTCCACTGTTCTCCTGGACGTGGTAATCTCCTCAGCGCATGGCCAGATTACTGTCTGCTTCATATTGTCTCGTGGCGAGCCCCAGGATGGAGGGATGGAGGGATGGAGGGATGGAGGGATGGAGGAGGAGAGAGCGGACTGATCTGCCTCTGCATAAGGAAGATTACCTCTTATTAATGTATCCATCTGGGCCTTTGATATATTTGGATGTTTGTCCAGTCTGTTTGTGCTAAGTAGAGATGGAGTCAAACCTCTGAGATCTCACACATGTGATACTTGTCTGTGTCTTATTTCCCTGGAGTTGTAGCAAATTACTAAATCTTACTGTAATAATATCATGATTAGGAATTATCGCAGTATTACGCTCATTGTAGGAGTTGATTTCCCTTTGTGACTTATGCCGCAAAATCACCACCCTTGTTATTCACAACATGAAATTAGTACAGAAAAATATATAATGATCTTAGCCAAGAAAAATGTAGAAATTTGAGTATTCACCCCCACAGCCTCAGAGCCCCTCCCCCTCCAAGCGTCTTCTCTCCATCTCTCTGTCTCCTGTGCACTGTGCACAGAAATGATTTCCATTCCTACTGAATTAATGAGGTTCTGCTGAACTGAGAAAAGGCAAGAGAAGTGAGTCCGTACACACAAACACACACACATTGACACACTGCGCAGACAGCACAGTGGCACACATGGCACAGACCATACTCTCAGATACAGTTTGGCTGCTTTGCCCTTTTAAAAGTACACTATAGGAAACTTCGCTCAGAGAAACACTGGTGAAACTGATCAACATCATTCACACTGAAGCCATAATACAATCCCACCACATGAAGATCACACACAAATGCGTGGTCTCTTGAGTCCAGCCCGGAGCCGGGCCCTGTCACCATGGTAACACACTGCTGCGTGTAGAAAACACCACAGAGCTGTGGGACCTATGGACGGTTGTTAAGCACCCCCAACCTCTGCACCTCCTCAGTCGTTCACATAAATGTCAGCACAGGCTCCGTTCACTGCATCTCTGTCTCAGCATCAAGACACAATCTCCCTATTCTTCCATTTCCATGTGTTCAGACACAAAGCTTCGAATGAGGCTCAGAAAGCTTGACTTCTGAGTCGATGGGGAACACGTGACGGACCACATGGTCCAAAGAATATTTAATTGTAGTTAAAAGCTGCTTTTAGAGCTCTAATCTAAACCTGACTTGTAGTGCCTGCTTCTGCTGAGAAAATGATATTCCTCCTCAAGTGTAACTAATGTGTGGAGTTTCAGGTGCAGCCTTCATGGAGGCACACAGCAGCACAGACTGAGCTATGTACAAAGACTAATAGTCCATGTAAAGAGACTGTCTCTGCTCAAAGACATGTTTTTATTTCTGTTGGAGGCATGCGTTTTCATTAATGCACAGGCTCACACATAAAAGTGTGACCTCTCCTTCTCCCCCTCGGTGCTGCCTCAGTGTTTTTCTTCCTCATTTATCATCATGAAGCAAAGGGACTGATGCACATTTCACATTTTTATTCTCTCCTGCTTATTTCTTCATCTGTCTCTCCCTCTGTTTTGATCTGAGGCAACCAGTCACCAGTCAATAATCTGTTAAATAGCATTGATCGCCACCATTTAGTTTCCTGGCCTGCTACTTAGATTGTGGAGCTGATCAATGGCTTTGAATGGGAACCACCTAGATAGCAGATTGACTGCTGAGACGCGCACTGCAATCATATCATTTGTCTTCATTTGCTGTTCAATTATTTGTTGTAATGGCTGCTGTCAAAAACAGCCCCATGCTGGCTCACAATAGCACACAGAGGCTGAAAGTGTGGTGCACGGTACTGAGCTGCTCCTCTCACCTCGCCTCACCACTTGCACTGGGGGAACACATTACACAGAAAACAGCAGGAGCAGCAGCTCGTGCTCACAGTGGGTTTGGTCTGTGTTTGTGAGAGCTGAGTGCATGCAGATGTGCCAGAGGCTGAGGTGCAGATGAGGGCTGGTCCAGACGAGACTTCCTCCGACCAACAGCCTCTTCCTGAACTCATCAATCACATGTGGAGGGCACGCACAGACCTCTGGGTGTCCACTAGTGTACAGTTCTGCATGAGTCCCCTGGGAACAAGAGAAAAACTAAATATGGTTGGAGTTTAAAATAAATGTTACTGAACCAAGAATGAGGTTTCATAGTCATTCACTCGGTCAGTGAAATTCCTTTCCTGGCTGTTCTGGTATGATTGCGACAAATCATCAGCAAAATCAAACCCTGAACTATATTATGACCGAGCTACTTATAAAGCGCTTTTCATACAAGAATGTAACACCAAGCGCCTTACAACTTACCATCAATCCCCTTCACCCACCCAGCCATGATTACAGCAACATCTCATACCCTAATAAGTCAGTTTTTGCTCTTGCAAGTGGCTGACGTTTCCAATTTCGACCGACTTTCTTCTTATCAAAGCATATTAGCAGCAACACCTTTGCCCGTCTTTCGTGCTTTGAGGTGTTGTTGTGCATCAGGTGGTTTCCATTCTAACTTCCCGATGCCTAATCCAGCCTTTCCTTCGCTCTCTTCTTAAATCAGCGTTCTGCCTCTGTGCTTCTCCTCCCTGTGGTTTTATTGGAGAAGTGCTGTGCCCCTCCCCCGGCATGTTTGAAGTGCCCTACTCGTATATCATGGCCCTTTCCTTCCAGGATATCCCCTCTCTTCCTGCCTCTGCTTCTCCTCCGTATTTCTGACCCCTTCGCATCGGCCAATCGTCTTGTCAATCTGCTGCCCAAGAGAACGCTCGCCAATTTCATTCATCAAACATCCAAGAAGTATTTGCCTGTGCATTTAAAGGCCAAAGCCGCAGCAACATATTCCAGAAAGCACATTGCATCCGACACATTATTCAACGCCAGGGCAGCATCCGGGGACCCATCTCCAGATACTGAAGGAAGATCTTGTTCGGGGCTAGCTGGAGGATTAGGCTTCTACGCATTGTCGTGGGTTGATGGGGGTGAAACCGGAGCGCATGTACTCGTATGCTAGACTTGACATGCACAGTCTTAAGTCGGAGATCGTCATTTCCTCTGAATTTCACACCAAATCAGTGGGCGAACAGAAGGTCACTTGGAAAGTAAAAAAAGAAAAAAACATGTTTCCGGTGTTGGTTCTTTATATGCTCAGTCAGGATTAGCCCACTGTCCTTCATCGCCGTCTCTCTTAACACACTTTATTTGACTCTCATTTGTCCTTAATATCATCTCCTTTACAAGTTCTTTTCACACTCTTATTTTTAAATGCCTTTAATTGGGCCCCGCTACGCCACGTTCCTGCTTTTCTGTCTTATTCCTTCTTGTTTTTGACTTCCATTGCCCTTCCTCTCTTTTTCCTTGAGTTTTCTCACCATTTTATTCGTCTACTCTCTCCATCTCTCCATCCTCCCTCTCTCTCTCTCTCTGTAGCTGAGGACAAGGAGGTGAAAGCCAAGCGGATTACAGTGGCAGTTTAATCTGGCTGACCCACCAAGGGATTGCTCTCTACTTTGGTGTGAGGCTGTGGGCTGTATAGAGGGCGGCGGGACGGTGTTGTTGTTGTTGGGATGGGAAGGAGAGGTGAATTTTGAGGATGCACACGTATGCCTTCCAGATCAGACTGTCCACTTTGTTGTGCGCGAATGGGCTCACGCATTCTCCCGCAGTCAGTTTATATGGGATACCGCAACCAGAAATTGCCACAAGTTTCTGTATTTTTTGAGTAGTCCAAATCCTGAATAAACACAGACTTGAGGGCTTTTGACTTAAACACTGCTTCTCGGGATTGTGTTGTCAAACTTGTTAAGATTTTTGTGATTTCAGACATATTCCAAACAAATAGAGTAACATTTCAAACAAGGATAGCGAGTGCTTCAGAGGGTCCGTGTAGTGGAGGCTTAGAAACGGGTGCTCTTCAAAGACTGGGCCAGCGTTGCAAGATCAGGAAGGATTTCACTTGATTAAGGCTATATGGAGCAAGAGTTAGTGCAAAAAGTAAAATAATCAAAGTCAAAAATGTTTGAGGCACTCTGTTTTGGTGAAAAAGTCCTTTAATGCAAAAATGAACAGCCTACACGTTTCGACACAGCATGTTTTCGTCAGGGCATAAGAATTAGAACCAGGAGAGTAATGGGGGTTTTCCACCGGCAGTCCCAGCCGAGCCCAGTGCCTGGTCGACTTGCTTTGTCCATTATTTCCACATGCCTTACCCAGATCAAACCGGGTGGCACAGGCACAGGTTTTTGCACCATCTTCGACCTTGGGTCAAAGTGTGCTGGCCTGGTAGCATGACGTGAACAGACTACTGGAGAGAGAAGACAGCCCTCACACACACAGCCACGTCCCACCAGAATATTATTTCACAACATTATACTACGGTTGTAAAAAGTGATCTGGCCTATTGATGGTATTAGCCGCTGTTAGCACAACTTTAGCTGCTGTTAGCATAGCATTAGCACATGGCTTACCTTCATAGTTTGTTTTTAGCAGCTTCTTTCCTCTAGTTTTTGTCTTGGAGCTTCAGAATATTCTCATAAAAATCCAAATGGCAGTATATCCACAGTGCTCTCATCGTATTCCAGACGGTTGCTTTCGTTATTACAGTGCGTACTCCGCAGCTGGTAAATCCCGCCCCCTAAAGAGTAGCCCGCGGATTGCACCCTAGAAACCGCTACAGTGGAAAAGGCGCATTACATCCTGGAGTTTGGACACTGCTGCCTGTTAGAGTTTCCTGCAGCTAACAGAGTTGTTCTACAGCTTTTTTGACTACTTTTAAAGTTTTCGTTACTTAATGTCAGTCGATGGACACTGTTCGCTAGCACCCCCTGACATCACAGTAGTGTATGATCATGTTCAATAATGACATTTTATCCCAAACGCTATATTAGTTTGAAATTCTCAATTGCAATGGCATTGGTTCTCAGTGTATACACTTTTTATACACTTTATGGACCTATAGATACTATAGGGAAACTGAAAAATCCAACTCCAGGCGATAGATCGATGCACTCTGAACAGTTGCTGGTTGAGTTTAGCCTTCAACTCAAAGGTTAATACAGTAGTGTGTCTTCTTTAATGCGCAGTTATGGCCAAGTTCACCTTTTCACATAAAAAAGTCTCCTACTTCTAATTGAATGCGAACTCCTGACAGGGCACTTCTGCTAAAATCATTTCAGACCGCCCCAGGCCTTCTTCACACACATATAATGTTTTTTCCGTCCAATCAGACGTTTTACTGGAGACTGACCTCATTTTGTTGTTGGGTCCTTCATTGACGAGCACAATGTAATGTTCCAGACAAGAGATTTTAGCCCAGAAATAGGCATGTTAATTTTGTTGCAAGAGCGAGAAACCGTTCAGCGATTAAGGGCTTTAACTTCCAGGTCACATACAAACGTCTAGTATTCTTAAGACAAATACACAATGCATCAAGCAATTATCATTGTTTTGAATTGAAATCAGTTGTCTGAAGGAGCCCTCATGCCAGAATGAAAGAGCTTAGGCAAACAAACATGTTATTAAGTATGTACATTTATACTATTTCTGTAAGATGTACCCCTTCAACTATGAAAACTGCTTCAAAACAACGATAACAACAACTGCTCAATTAGGATATTTATCTTTTTGCCTGACAGCCCTGTTATCATCACCACCCTCTTCCCTGCCAGAGTTTTTTTTGCTATTATTCAACAATGTCTATCTTGTCTGTTTTTTATCCACTGGAAAACAAGGGCAGCTTTAGTCAATAATAGCTGTTTGTCCAAAAGTCCAAAAGACGGTAAATACCATCTAAGACTTTCAATTTATATAGCACGCTTTTCCACCTACATTAGGCACTCATAGTGCTTTATCAAGGAATCACTCACCCATTCACACTCCCATTCATATACCAATGTACACAGGCAAGGTGGATGTGGAGGAAGTGTCTTGCCCAAGGACCTAACCGTGTGCAACTGCGGGAGCCAGGATTCAAACCTCCCTCTAGTTGTAAGATGACCATCTCTACCATCTGGGCCACTGTCGCCCATTGATCGACTGGGATCTCAGGTGGTCTCATAAGGAAGTTTGTCCTATGTACTTGCTTGATGTAGGTTCATGGTGAGCAGTACCTTTCTGGAGAATTAGCCTATTGTGCATATTTTGGGTTGAAGGCAGAACGCCCAGCCAGACACTGGGAGACCATGCAAAGGCAAAACAGAAAGGTCCTCACGGCTCAGGAATCCAACCTGGAGCCTTCATGCTGTGAGGCAAAAGCAATAACCACACAGCAATAAGAGATGTTTCCACTGGCTGATGAATAGAAATGCTTAGAGAAGGTTGTAAAGAATTCATTTAAAATGCAGCCTGCATGATTTTTCTGATGATCATCATTGGCCTGAAAGTTGGGTGTTCGAGTCCCGGCTCCCGCAGGTGCACACTGTTGTTGTGTCCTTGAACAAGACACTTCACCCACCTTGCCTAGTGCTTTGAGTACCTGCACCTGCACCTGAAGTAAAGTAAAGTAAAGTAAAATAAAATGTAGTTCCATTTATACCTGGATAGTCCTGACTGCAGTTGAACTGTGGCCTTCAGCTAAACCACAAATACCGTGATATTTAAAAGTCTTGAGCAGTTTGGTTCAGTTTTCTGAACAGTCTGCCGCGTCTGTGACTGTGTTTGCCTCGACAATGCCTTTCATGTCCCTCATATCAGCGTTCCTTTCATCAGCTGGGCCCCGCTGTGCCGTTTCAGGGGAGGGGTCCGGTCCGCGAGCCGGATTAGCTTCCAACTGCTGCTTGTCCAGAGTCTGATTCTGAAGGGGGCTTAACCAACCTCGCCTAACAATAAAGTGAGCAGCCCGAGGAGGGATATGAGCTGGAAATGGAAAAGTAGAGCTCCTGTGGGGGAACCACTCTTCTTTTAGTTGTTTACCTTGCAATTAATGTGCCGACCTGTCCCATGAAGAGATGATAAAGTCAAGTGTCAAGAGAGTGACAGTATTATCTCTAGTATTCAATTTATTTTCCTATGACAAAACTGTCCAATGTGTATCCACCTTTAAGTTCCTGGAATAGTTGTTGGTTTGCACTGACCTCTCTTCCAGGCTAGACTTTGTCAGCGTATCTATTATGCCCCTTAATAATAGAGAGTACTTTTTTCGTCAAACTTTCATTACCAACTATTGCCCATGGGAATCGTTAACTTCACTTGACTTGCCATCTCGTTTTGGGTTCTTTGTTTAATTACTATTGTAATAAGTACCGGTAGTCTGGAATTAGGTCTATAAAAGAACTACACCAGGTCTAAACTATGGCTAGGTCTAACATAGGACTAAGCAAAGTAGTTCTAAACGAGGGCCAATAACAAAAAATGATTAGTATTGCTTGATAACACTGATGTGTATTTATCCTACTGTTTTTATTTAGGACTCTGGACCCCAATAGTTTAACATGCATGAACCCTTGTCATCACTGGCCGGCCCTGCAAAATTTACCCCATGTGTATTTTAGGCCATACCAGGTGCAAGTGTTTTGGGCTGGTTACATGATCTTAGGCCAAAGAGCTGCAATTGTGTGCAGCATCATGGCTGTGTGTGTGTGTCCGTGTGTATGTGTGGGATGGTACTCAGGAAAGGTCACCATTTGGGTGGAGGTGCCAGGAATAGTGGTGTGAGATGCCTATGTGTCTGTCATGTGATCCATGCACACCAAAATACATGCAGCCAGTACATTTATATGACACTGACTGAAAGTTGAATGATACAACGTTTTCTTAGGTTCAGGTGACAAGGCCAGAGTGAGGGCTACTGGTGCTGCACAATAGTGTATACGATGACAACTGATCGTTATACAAATGCCAGAGGTGATCTGTTCGTGATGCTCCTGTTTGTGGGTTGGGTTAAAAGATAATCTTATCTTCAACCAATGTGCGTGTAAGTGGAAAAATGACCAAGCATAACCATTTGAGCAAGTTTTACAAGGAACTTTTAAGATGTATGTTGTTGCAAATATACACTGTCTACATTGTCAGGTCGTGAAAGGGAATCTTATTTGTATAGCGCTTTCATATGACACAAGTCATCCAAAGTGCTAGGCAATGTGGGTGAAGTATCTTGCCCAAGGACACAACCGCAGTGCACACTTGCAGGAGCCGGGATTCGAACCCCCAACCGCCCGGTCATGAGGCGACCCGTAACTGTGCGCAACTGCATTTATTGAAGTCAATAGGTTGACGTTGGTCCAACAGTCATGATCAGTGTAGCAGAGTGATCCACTACTGTAATTAGATTACTTTTAGTAACATACTAATGTTGGTACGTTACTAAAATGTAACATACTAATGTTACATTTTAGTGTAGCATTAGTTACACTAAAATGTTACATTTTACATTTTACACTACTGTTACATTTCAATTGGTAATTAGATTATAATTACTTTATCCACTAACACTTCCATTACTTTTAGTAATATTTTGACAGCTGAAATTTATGATATAGTTATAAAATGTCAAAAATTTTTGGAAAACAGTCACAGATTTTTGATGATGATAACAGCAAGGTTTTCTGTTTTATTAACTACTGTTTCCCTAATTATTTTAATATTGAGTCCAGTGCAAAAGTCGAAGGCTGCTGCAGGTGAGCTGTACATTTATTTAATGAAATGTACAATTTGATGCAATGTACAAACCAGAGGCAATATTTGATATCGCAGAATTAGCATTTTAATAAAGATAATTTCAAAGCACTAAGCAAGTGATGCAGTAATTAGTAACTAGTAATTAGTAAATTAGTAATCAGATTACTTTTGAAATAAAGTAATAAAGAAGTCTTACTTTGATGCTACACTTTTGCCCACTAGTGGCAGCGCACTGTCCAGCCCTCCAGAGTAACATTATCATCTTGAGAAAGTGGCTTCTTTACACTGTAGTTTAGACCACACAGCAGAAGTCTCAACAAGGCACAAAAGGACTAAAAAGATGCTCTGACTGAGGCACGTTTAAACTCTGAATTTCAACTCAGTTGGCTTTAACAGCATACTGACAAGACGGGGGCCTGGATTATTGTAGGCGCCACGGACCATTGTGCACATGTTGCATTTGCTCTTCTAATCAGCCGTCATCTGCATCTCTACGCTCCTCTCAGCTGGCTCCCCTCTCGTCTTCACTTTTTACAACCCAGCACAATGGATTTATCTTCGTAGCATTTATTGTGGAAGTAAAACAAAAAACAATACGACAGAATGTATACCATGAAAGTATGCAGAGTGTGCCCAGTGTGTGCTAAAACATGATGAGCTCTACACTTCATAGTCATGATGATACAAACGCTCATATTATCACTATGTCCCCATTCTAATGCACACTCCAGCCACACAAGTGATGCACAAACATGCTGTGGAGTAGCCTACATTAGGTTTAAATAGACCGTGCCAGCGATCGCATATTTCAACAGGGTTAAGTTTCTGTGCAGGCATTAAACTGTTCCTATTGACCTGTATGTTAAAGAAATATTTGAAAACATGCATCCAGAGTGAGTTTGTTAGTTTAATATATTAGTCCCCCGTGGGAGAAATTTATTTTGGAATAGGCACGCTGCTCAAAGGTATCATCATACAACGCTGTCACATGTGCACATTAAAAAGCATACAACAACCTAGAACTTGAGTGCTCACTGTTCTGACATTTAGGTAAATAAAAGGTACTCATGCAATATTTCTTATGAAGGTTCATTACTATTCTGATTACCAGGTAGTTTTTACTATACCAGGTAGTTTATACTATATTTGATACAAATCGAATCACCAGGCACTAAGCAATGCACACACCTAGATGACCACCATTAATAGGCAGGTGAATCATTATTCATTCACTCCATACTCTCCAACATGCAGTGTTGGTGAGCTACTATTGTAGCCACAGCTGCCCAGGGGTAGACTGACAGAAGCGAGGCTGCCAATTTGCGCCATCGGCCTTTCCGACCACAACCAACACATTCACTCTCTCACTACATTCACACAGGCAAGGTGGGTGAAGTGTCTTGCCCAAGGACACAACGACAGTGTGCACATGTGGCAGCCGGGATTCGAACCCCCGACCTCTCAATGATAGGATGACCCATTCTGGCATAGATGGTAGAGCGACTTTTGTGTTGCACAGATAGCTGCTCAATATGGCTTCATTTTATTTGCCTTGCAGTTGATTGGCTGTTGCCAGATAAACCAGCCTCAATCACCTATGTTACCTGGTGGACACAAAGACAAAAATTTCAAGACTGGTATCCCAGAAGGAGCGGTCTGATCATGACTGTTACTGAAGTACAAAGATCTGAGGTCGCACCTGACAAAATCACTATGGCTTTATATGGGCATAGGAATGCCTCTAGTCCTTAAACTACTGCTATCAGTAAGTTGTCAGTGTCCTGACTGTGATGATGGACAAAAGCTCTGTATGACGCTAAACCACAAGTGTAGTCCCTTTCTTTCTCTCCCTTTCTCTTTCTCTCTCCCTCTGCCGTAAACACAATGCTGTTGCTACTCGCTGGATCTGGGATGCCTGAGGGACAGAGCGCAGACCGGAGCCCCGTCGCCATGACAACAGCTTCTCTGAGCTCACACCGCAACCCGATTGGTTGAGGGCTGTTGGGGGAGGGAGAAATGGGAAAACAGAGAAAACAGTGCAAGAGGGAGACACAAGCAGGAGCAAGTTAAGCAATGGGTAAAAAGGGAAAAGGCAGAGGGAGGTTGGAGCAAATATCCCTGTTCTTGGGCTGCAGTTCATGCAGTTGTTATCATATTGCGTTAAATAAGTTGTAATAGTGTTTTATTTCCCATCAAAATCTTAGCTAAATTATTTTGAATATTTATCTACCTAAAAAAAAGTAGATTTATCTATCTACTTTTGTTCTGATTTCACTTTTGTTGCCTATTTAATCGAACTTACTACATCAAAAGATCACAATAACAGTTTTATTATTTAGCATCGCCATATAGTCCATTTCACAGGACGGGTTTAATGCAGGGAGGGTCGGAGTGATGGGTGAGGAGGAGTATGCCAGATCAGAAGGTCAGTGTGTGTTAAAGGTTAGGGAAGCATCTGTGTAAATGATACTCCATGGTCCTAATGATCTCACAGTATATACAAGCACTCACTCACCACATGTCCACCATGGGCTCTTCCCCCAAATCAGGGGACTAACAACCTAATAATATTTTGGCCTACTTTTAGACCAGTTATTGTGGCCCAAACCCAAGTCGTGTGCCTGTGAGGCTTGCAGGCTTCCTATGGCAGAAAGTATTGTTGTTGCTTGAGTTGATAAAAGGTCCGTCTTGTCTATGTTCATGAAAAGCCATATATTATGAAAGAAATTAAGCAATGATTATTTTCAGATTGCCCAGTCCTAATTTGGCAAGATACTAATAGGGGTGGGAACCTCTGGGTACATCACTATTTTTAATGAGACGATTGTTAATCTTTTTCAAATTTTTACTTTATAAACAAATGCACGCTCCATATTTGTTTATGATTTGTTTTAATGTATAATGTTCACTTTTTTCTTAAAGTGCCAGATCAACCTACCTGTTTCCAAAACGAAGAAATTAACCACAAGTTAATTTTATTTATAACTGTAAACACTATCATTCAAAGTAATTTATTTGTGTGACAGTGTTTGGTCCAAATTCTTAAAATGGTAGTGCTGCCCTCTACTGTCCAAACTGTGTTATTGACCATTACTGGCCTCCAGTGTTGGGGAGAATACTTTGAAATTGTATTCCGTTACAGAATCCTGAATACTTGTCTTAAAATGTATTTTGTAACATATTCAGTTACTTTGCCCCATCATTCTTTCTTTCTTTCTCTCTGTCTCTTTCTCTCTCTCTCTCCTCCCTCTTTCCTTCCCCTCTCTCTGTCTCTCTCCTTCCTCTCTCTATTCTTCCTCTCTGTCTCTCTCCTTCCTAAGATAAGATAAGATAAGATAGTTTTATTGATCTCACAATGGAGAAATTTACTTGTCACAACAGCTCTTAGGACAGTATCACACAGGGGGGTGCACAAAGTCAGGAAAAGTGTCATCAAAGAAGCAAAAGCAACAGGTAATAGTAATAATAGTAACA
>OMNZ01047686.1:40157-55157 GCA_900303255.1 Lesueurigobius sanzi | reverse complement strand
GGCGTCAGGAGCACCCTGGCAGTGCCCCCTGGCCCTACAGGCAGAGCGGCTCCCTCTGTGGCTGAGTGGAGGCTCAGTGGATCAGCTAAACCCCGGTAACCCGCGCCGCTTGCATAGAATTGGAGAATTTGCAAAAATAATGAAGTCATAAATCTTCCCCAAACCTTATGAAAGGAGCAGAACTGATTAAACCCCCTCCTCCTGGGTAATGCGGTCCACCTCCTCAATCAGTTCACCTGATAAGAAACCAATACACATCCCCCATGGTTTTTGATAGCGTTAGCGCCGGGCTGGATAGTTCACCTTGAGTTAATAGGACATCTTAACAAATATGTCCTCTGGAATCCAATATGGCGAGCGGGCAAATGCAATCTGGCACACACATATGCCAATCGGTATCTTGTGGATAATGCTTAGTTTTTGTTCGTTTATTTCAGATTATGCTGAGGTAATATGCTATTTGGCCACGCACAGCAATATGTATCCTATAACAATCCAAACCAGGTCCATACCAGGGATAAACCACTGTCCAGGGGCGTTAACATGGGAGAAAAGACTAAAGATGGAAGTAATACAATAAATAAATGCATTGCAACACTGTAGTCAGCCAGTTTTGAGACGAGGAGACAGGATTTTGTTGTTGTTTGAAAAGGAAGAGCAAATTAAAATAATTAAAATTATGATTAGTTGATAAGAATATCGTATTTTCCGAACTATAAGTCACACTTTTTCTCATAGTTTGGCTGGTCCTGCGACTTATACTCAGGTGCGACTTATATATTAATTAATATGTTACGTTAACATACCAGACACCTGTTCAGTTCGTTGTTTATGCTGAATAAATATCCATGTGTTACGTTAGCATACCGAACACCTATTCAGCCTGTTCTCTATTCCAGTGTTTCCAAACCAGGGGTACGGGGACCCTTGGGGGTACATGAAAGCTTAGAAGGGGGTACTTGGATACAAAATAAGATAAAACTAAAATGTATTTTTGATTATTATGTTCAAAGAAAGGCTATTTAAAACATTTAACTGTAAAGAGTGAGAGTTTGAGATTATTTAGTAGCCCTTTTACTGATAAATAGGAGTTTAAGTCATTTACTTTCTAATCATCAAAACCATCGAGGCAGGTGTACAAATAAAAGGCCCAAGGAGTACGCAAGGCAAAAAAGGTTGGGAACCACTGCTCTATTGTTATTACTATAACTTGCCTTTCAAGATGAAATGTCTGTTCTTGGTCTCAGAATTTGTAAAAAAAAAATTCCCCAAAAGATGTGACATATACAGTATATGTTTTTTCCTTCTTCATTATTCATTTTTTGGCTGGTGCGACTTATACTCCGGAGCGACTTATACTAAATACGGTAATACAATAATTAAACACATTGCAACACTACAGGGATTTTGTTGTTGTTTGAAAAGGATTTTGTACTGCGTCAAAAAACATACATCTAAATTATGATTAGTTGATGGGACTAATTGATATTGAAACTAAAAAATCATTTAAAATGTACTGTGCAGCCCTGACAGGTAGGCAGTGTAAAAATAAGAAGCACAGTGCGACATTATTTGTTTGCGCACGTCTTAGAAACATCCAAACAATATTTTGTAGGCAGTGAAAGTCTTCCAAAGGCCGTCTCTCCTCATATAAACAACATTTAGCCCCGGCCACCATACATCCCCCAGTGGCTCTAATTAGAACCATGCTATTGAGATGTATTGGCAGTTCAAACATGGGTTTGGCAGTCCATAACCGAGACAAAGCACTTACTGACATGTTTGACATATCGGGAAGCACAAAATATAGGCTGTGTGTCGCTGCCCCATCTTTCCAGTTATGTTATTCCAAAATGGGATGAGGGGAAAGTGGCAGGATGTTGCAGAAGAACTCCATTAGGATGCATTTGATTCTCTGTTTGTATGATGAGGAGTGGCAGATCGGGGTTCATGGCACACATGCGGTCGCAATTACAATTTTCACTTCAGAGAGTAATAAGTGTGAGCCAAGGGTTTGAGGGCCGTGGAGGAGGAAGCAAACGGACTTGACAAACAAAGACGGTTCCTTAATCTGACTTTGTTTAAAAGATTACAGCCTGAGAAGCATTGTGTGAAAATGGTCAGTGATTTTAAAGGTGCTACTGTGCAAGGAGGTTATTGAATATAAGCTGCTCGCTTCTGCACCAACACCTCACGGAGAAATTAGAGGGAGTTGTTGTTTGGTTTAGTTTAACATCTACATCTACAAAGGAATGGAGAATCCCATGTTTTCAAATCGGGCTCTCCCTCATCTGTGTGATCTTTACTTCACAGAGTAACATTTGTTAATACTTCAAAAACGTGATTACTGATAACACTCTTTCAGGTTTTAGCTGTCTATCATAGAAGCAGAAAAAAATATACCAATAGACTGAAATCAGGGATGTGAAATTATACTGTGTTATCAAGGGTGCTCCTAAATAGCAAAAAAAAAAGACTTTGCCCAGCCTGAAATGTGCTTTTATACAATTGTCATACCATCTCTACAGATCTAGAGCACTCACAGCTTCTTCTTTAACCTTCCACCACCCAGCCTAACGAATATTAGAGAAATATTAATAAAACTATAACTTCTCTAACCTTAGTCCATTCGAGGCTGCATGCGTAGAACCTACTCAAAGGGGGATTTCACACCTTCTACGTCTACTACACACAGCACAATGCATTCTGGGTCGTCTAGTCGCCATGTGCTCATTAAACAGACTAAGATGAGTACACTGTGTAATCAAGCACTGCTCTATCACTATCTCTATCACTGCTTTATCAACTGTCGCCAGCCGCCTACAGAGGAAGAGGAGGAGGAGGAGGAGGAGGAGGAGGAGGAGGAGGAGGAGCCGCCCTCTGGGTATTGCACTTGACTGAGAGACTGAGGACTTTGAGTCACGGCTCTCACCCCTCCACAATTACATCAACAGCCATAAGTCAGAGCACGGGACGTCCTGTACAAGGCACGCTTTCACATAACTCACTTTGTGTTTACTTATTTATTTATGATTTTTAATTATTTGCTGCTTGGTTTAGTTTTATTGATTGGGGAGTATAATTTATCTATGAATAGTGTTCATCTGTACTGGGCTGTTGAGTGTTGAGGATGTTTTGCCTCTCACCTCAAAATGAATAAATACTAATACACTCCTGGTGCCGTTGTGATATTAATTATTCTATTGTATTCTGTTTAGACCACAGACCACAAACTCAAGGAGATGATTTCAACCCTGGTTGCACAGGCTTGTAATTCAAGAGTAAGCCATTATTATTATTTATTAGGCTACAGTCCTGTAGGGCTTTGGCCAATTTTAAAATGTCGATCAAATGGTCTGAAATATTACAGTGCTAATTATTATTATTAATATATAGAAAGAATGTTTTGTCAGTAGTATTTTCCTGTTTACAATATAAGCGGCCCGTGACCCAAATGAGTTTGACACCCCTGGTCTAAACATTTCACCACTGGCTACTCTTCTCTACTCTACTCGCAGCTATACCCTAAACCTTTTTTTTTCTTCTTAAAATGTCCACGTGCTCAAAAGTTCAACACTGACTGTGACGATGTTTTATTTGTGCTCAACAAGTAGTGGATCTATTTCATATTATTTTGTTTTCTCTCAAAAAAACAAAAAAAACTAAAGTTAATTAAAATGTGTATAAAAAATGAATCTTTATGTTTAAACTTTAAATTTAAAAGCATTAGTGAGGATGTTTGGTGACATTTAGATGCCATATTAAAACCACAAACACCTAAAAGACCTGTAGACACTTGTACATATGATGTCCAAAAATTAAAATTCATAAACTGTGGCCACAGTGGGGCCTGCTAGACATCAGCCAATGGGATACACCATCATGCCCCTTCCGATTGGCATCTAGCTAGTCAATCAAATTTCTTGCGTATGTGGCCTCAGTACGTTATTGCCGTAGGCCCCAGCGTAACTCACACGGTATTCGTACTTTTGGCCCTTTGAGTTTGCCACAGCCGCCGCAGCTAAACTGTAAAATACACTCGTGTTGGTGAGAAGTTGAGCAGCAATGGCAGAGAAGAATCCCGGACCAACAGGCCGCAAAAGAAAGTCACTTTTTGAGGTAGCTGAACGGAGGAGGGAAAGGCAAGAGAACGGAGCCGATCAACTGTTTGTCTGGGAGAGTCTTTTCTAAATGTCTGCTGGACAGGTAAATATTGTTCATTTTGGGAATAAGAACTCATCTTGGTTAATGCAGCTCGTTTTAATGCTAGCTACTGTGTTACTACAAGTCCTAAATGATATGCTATTGTGGCAGGCTAGAGCACTGTGCAACCAAATGCATTGTGAATGTTTTACATACATAATTAAAAGAGAGTAATATTTCTCATTCATGCGCAACTTTGTAAATGAGCCGTTTCCTGAGTAGGAAGCCAGTGCGAAGTTGAGGGCTCTTACACATGCGCACTATTCGAAAACTCACAAATAGGCGTTTGAACTCCTCATCCGCCGCAAAATCCTCTCTTTAAGTAGCAATATTCAAAAATAATTGTTAGTAGTTTTTTGGTTGTTTTCATAATAATGGTGCTGTCCTAATCTAATTCTTTCAACGCTGAGTAAAACGATGGCAACAACAGAAGAAGTTGTTTATTTTATAACAGTACCTATGTTAGTGGTTAATCAGACAGGTCCATAACTGATTCATATACAGCAACAGCCTGGAGTCCAGTTATAGCAATTAACATACTTGTAGTGCACACCTTCATTCATTACTGGTTATCTTTGTTTTCCTCAATCTCACGCTCTCGATCTCCGCGGAAGAGGGGAGGCGCGGGGCTGCCCGAGGTAATTAGGGTTGACATGATGTTTATGTAACCTCCAAGCCTCACCAACCAGATGCAATTACGGGCTCCTGTTCCCCGTGACCCCGTCCGGGCAGCTCTGCACCGCAAACACTGCCGTCCCGTGTGCCGCGAGCCGGCCTGGTGCTGCAGGGTGACGCTGGAAGGTGGCGAGGCTAAACCAGGGCCAAGCAAGAGGTTAGTTATTTTCACAGCTCCAAGTTCGGCCCGCCTAATCCGAGTTGACGGGACACTTTGGGAGCAGCCCGCCCCCGCCCCGCGCATTTCCGCCACGCAGGACCGAGGCAGAGAAGGCAAAAAGGGGGTGGCGATGGCGGTGGCAGACTTTTTGTGGTGCAGTGAGAAGGAGTGAGCGGAGGGGGCTCATTACAACGCTTAACTGCACTCACAGGGCCTCATTAACCCGCCGCACCAGTGACTCAAATCAAAACAGACAATAAAAAGGAGGTGGTCGTCCAAATAAAGGTCCTCAGTTATAATGCGAGCAGGAGAGTGGGCTTTGTCGCTCGGGACATTATGAAGCTTTACGCACAAGCACTTCCACGAGAATAACAGCAGACACAGTTAGGGACAAACTCAAGTGGCCTGGCTATATGCTTCCACTTTATGAACTTTCTGTTTGGTTCTTTCTATGCAGGAATTGGTTTATATGTAAAGGAAAAAGAACTTTAACCTCTTATACCCTACAGGACCCAAATTTGGCACGCTGGGGTTTAAGGGGTTAAAAAGCACAAGTTAGTCCCAAGTAATAGAACTCTGATTATAGCATTATATAGCTGAAGAAATTACATTTAGCCAGGAGGATGTAAAGTAAGGTAGTTCAATAATATTCTAAATAGTCATTTGCTTCAGCATGCTTTTCGAAGAGGAGCTAAATCTGTGAATTTGCATTTTGGGATCCAACATGGGGAGAATTGTAAATGTGGTGTAGTAGAGGTTAAGCAATGATAAAGCAACTCAAGTTTTGAGTATATTTTACATCAAGTCTTTGGTGCTATTCAAGGGAGAATTTCCAGGTCTTTGACTTTTACTAACTACTAGTTTTGGAGCTATACGTTCTTAGTTTAAATTTAGGGCTTAAGTTTAGTTATATCCTTATTTCCTCAAGCCTATTTTTTCTTACTTTTTGGTTTAGGGGAGAGCGGGGTAAGTTGAGCATAGGGGTAGGTTGAGCCACCCCCTGGATTTGGCTTTTGACTTTTGAATTGACAAAGCAGTTAGATACTGCCCCTGATTGGTGAGCTCTTTCTCCCTTTCTGCTGTACAAGACATTCCAGCTAAGACAAAGATGCACGTGCTCTGAAGAAAATTTCAACTTCAAAAGTGGAATTTCTTTCAATTTCTTTCAACCTTCATTGTATCAAGGTTTTTTGTAATCCATGGACAACATGAAATAGTGGATACATGGGGCTGTAATTGGCACACTTGGCCATTGCAAGTTGAAAGTGTAGGATGGGGTAAGTTGAGCCAGTAAAAAGTGGGGCTGTGGCTCTCGCTTGTATTTTGAAAACAGGAAGTTTTATTGTCAAAAAGAAATAACTTTTACGAGTGCAAAATAGCCATCCAGGATTTCAGGAGCTTTAATTAACACAACCCTTACTGTTCTATTATTTTCTTCATGTAATTTGGAAATAAAAATAAAAAATAAATCCTTTCTTCAGAGAAATTGAATTTCAATTCAGACAGTGTTGAATAAATGTTATACGTGCAAGACCATGCTGTGTAATGTCTTTTTACACCTTAATTATTAGTTATTATGATGAATGATCACCTTACCCCATGGCATGGAGCCAATTTGAAATTTATTTTTGCTCGCTTAAAAAGGCGCTTTAAGTGACTACTATTTATTTGATATAGTTCACAAATGTACCTTAATGTTTGGTCTTTCAAATAGTGTAGTTAAAAATCAAGCATAAGATATCTTAGCTGCCAGGTTAACTTATTCAAAATATGGCTCAACTTACCCCCCTCTCCCGTATCCCGAAATTTACATAAGTGAGTCAAGGTGGGTGGGCCAGCAGGCATTTTTAGAGAGAGAGAGAGAGAAAGAGGCTGCAGGCTCATGTAAAGTTTGATGTAAAATGAAGAATAAACCAGCTGAAATGCTGATTTATTTTGAACTGTTTGGTGCCTCAAGTGGCCGTTTGTTTAAGTTTGCTATGGACAAACAGCCACTACAACTAGTAATATTAAACAATCCCCCCCCTTTATTTGAGTACATATTTCGAGTTCTTCTCACGCTTCTCTTTCTAGTGCACAGCTCATCAGCGCTCAGGGCAGCAGAGCTTGGCACACCAAGTGATGCATCACACAGAGACAATTAAAGAGCAAATCAATGCTGCCGTCTCAGTAAAATAATTAGAGACTGGCCTCACATCCTCTGTAATAATAGAGTGCTGCAGTGCGGAAAATGAATATAAATTTTGCACTTCTGTTTATTGTCTCCAAATCAATTGGTCTGAATATGATGTAACCACATATAAATAAAAAGGGGCAGGCAGATGAGGGGGGAAAGCTTTGGTTTAACCCTTTAAATGCCAGATTCATCTGAAAAATAATCTAATAAAGAGCCTAACGGGGTGTGCCAGAGGCTTTCTCCACCCACACCCAAAATTTAAAAATCGCACCGAAAGCGGCGTGGCTGGAGGCTTTGGGGTGACGCGCGGGGGGTGAGTGTGTGGGCGGTGTCTGGGCTGGCGCAAGTAAATATGGAGGATGCTAAATTAACACTCCATACGACTAACGCTAACAGATGCTCTATGCTAAATGCAACTAATCTAACACAACTAAACCTTAAACTACACTATTGAACAAACTAAATAGTTCTTTACAACAAAAAGCTATGCTGAATATTCTAACTTAATGGTATGCTTATGAAAATCGATATAAAGATGCTCTCTCGCTATTCCAACTCGCGCGTGACTGACGTAGGCAAATCTTTGCAAACGACACAGATACTGCCAGAGCCAATGGAGCACCACAGTCCTGTCCACCGCTGGCTGCCAGAAGTAAAAATCCCCTTCAAAATCTCCACAGACTTTTCAAATTGTAAGAGTTTAAAAGCACGACGAAGGCTAATCAGCTATGTGCTAACTGCTAGCCATAGCGCGGATATTTTACAATTACGGCAAAATGCCCATAAGTCACCACACAGCTGATTAACTGCTATTGTTCTTTTACACATTAAATATTGTTGTTGTTTTTTTTTAAGTTTTTAATGGGATTTTTACTTCCGGCACCAGGGCGGGGCTTGTACTGACAAGCTCCATTACAATGGATAATTCAAATTCACATGGGCTACATTCATTTAACCTGCAGAGGGCGCCACACAGACCGTTTTAGGCACAAAAGTAGTATTTTGAGCAAGTTTACACTTAAATATCAAAATAATGTCAGGGACAAGTAGACAACACTATTAGACACCCATTTAGACTATTTTAGATTATCAGCAGGAAAAAAAACATGATTTGGTGTTTAGCTGCTCTTCAATTATTTTCTAAACATTAATGATGATTGGACATTTATTTGAAGTAGCTTTTCTGTTTTCTGAGAGATTTTACACCCATCAACGACCACAAATGTGGCTACAAAATATGTATATGCCAATCTTTCCCTGCTTCTTGTAGCATACATCTCATCAACCATTTGAAATAGCTTCAAAACTACCAAATATTCAATAATTTCCCCGACTTTTTGAATACAGGGTTATTAATATTATAACTGTAAATTTGTCAAGTGTCACAGTTGTCTTTGTCTCATCTGCTCATACCTCGTAATTTGAAATGTTTTTAAAATTGCTCAAGGCTCACTCCTGGGCAACTTGTCACATCTATTTCCAGCGCGAGTATAATACGAGCGGACAAGGATAACATGCCACCAAACAGCGGATTTTGCCGAGTGTTGCATGATGAAGAGAAAACCTATTTTTATGAAGAGAAGTGAACCATATAAAGTGCGAACAGACATGTACTGCCACAGAGAGCGCCCTGAGCTACACTCCTCCAAAGTCCCCCCACTCCGAGCGGTGCGATGATGAGGTCACAGCGAGCAGCGCGGTGATGAGGTCACACTGCTCAGACTCACAGCCATCACAGCTCATCTGTCACATCATCAGCCTCTCACTACAGTCCATTCTCAGGCCCTTCATCTGCATACATCAACACACAAGAGTCTCTAGTCTCTGCTGGAGTGGCAGACGGGGTTTTTTTTGTGTGTGTTGCCAGCTCAAAATGGAGTGTGTGAAAGGGTATTGAATGAGACCAGAACTAACACAGGAAATATAGGGCTGGAGATCTATAGTACAACAATTAATATGTGTGTAGTCACTAGAGGAGGTGGTACTACTGATTTTATTGGGATTATAAAAGGACTACAGTTAACTCAACACAAGTCTAAGCCAGAACTGGGGTGTGAAAACAGTCCACAGCGGTTTCGCTAGGGATATTTTTTCTCAGTCATTCTGAAGGACAGGGTTGTAACAAATCTGTCATGAGCTATTTTTATCCTTCATTAATCAATCTCTCATTATATACCTAGTATGTAGAAAAACACAAAGACAACAGGATAAATGGATGCAAATCTATAAATGATTTGTGAGCAGAATGATGGAACACGAATTTGGAAACTACATTGTGTTAAAAGGTGTTCCTGATATCACCAAGTAATTAAGAGTCCAGGGCCAATGTCATGTTGTTTGCCCAGGACCAATGTTACAACCAGCCAATCAGGGCTCAGTTGTGCTAGATAGTCGGCTCGGGACAAAAATTAAGTTTATGAACAGGAAAATCTTTAAGGTTAGGGTTAGGGCTAGGTTTAGATTTAGACATATTTCAGACAAACCAACTCATAGAGCTATCCAAAATTACAGCAGACCGTTCCCTGTTCCTAAACTTAATTTTTGTCACAACATGTCAAGTTTTCAAAGCAGACTGTCCCTCCCCTTATCTAGCAAAACTGACCCCTGATTGGCTGGGTGTAACATTGGTCCTGGGCAAACAACTTTGACATTGGTCCTGGGCAAACAACTTTGACATTGGTCCTGGGCAAACAACTTTGACATTGGTCCTGGATTCTTAATTACTTGGTGATATCAGATCGTCCGTATTAAAACTTGTGTAAAACTCCCCAAAGATGCCGATGGATTGATTTCCAATCCTTCAAAATGAAGGACAGACTTCAAAAGTCTCTGTTGACAGAGAATTTTCAGTTAATGTAACCTCTGGGTCGAAGTATTAAAATACATGGGAGTTCTACTACTAGCTTCAGCCTACACCTTCTCGGTTACCTTCCTTGTTTGCCATGTATGTATTTTGTTGCGTTTTCATAGAAGAAATTCACCAGGTTGAAAATAGACAAAACGGTTTCATCAACAGGACCCTTAAATGTTCCCCTGGAGTGTCACAGAATATAGCAACAAATACTGTATGTAGTAAGTCATTGTCATTTGGTTAGCCATGCTGTTACCATGCTGTGACAGTATCAAATACTTTTTTAGTCAGCTGAATGTCTAGGTCTCAACTCTGTAGTGTTAAATCAACACAAGACCAAGTACAGACTAGAGGTTGCCTAATGTTTGCAACCATTAGAAATGCTAACTAATTCTAAACCAGATCTACGTAAGGTCTAAACTAGGACACAAATAACACACTAAATAAATACTGACCGTTATGTGCTGGAGTTGAAGCTGACAAGGAAAATGTAATAGAAAAAAGAACAGTCTAAATTATAGTCCTGACTTATTGCGAACAGCAAAGACAAAAGAACAGAGCGTAGCACATGTGGTGAGAGCCAGATGGACCCACTTACCGGCCTGGTTCGTGGTGATGTTGACTGAGGAGTACTGGGGGGAGTAGGGGCTCTGGTCTGACACCCCGTTGACAGCCTGGACTTCAAAGGTGTACTGCGTGTGGGCCAACAGGTCGCTGATGTAGACCCGCGCCTCGGTCAGGCCCAGCTGACGGGGCGCAAACTGGACGTTGTCCCCACAGCGGGTGCACCCTCCTCGGCCGCCGCCACAGCTCTTACAGATGATGTTGAAGACCACATCCTCGCGGCCTCCCGAGTCCCTGGGCGCCATCCACTCCAGCATCACAGACGTCTCATTCACGCTGGAGATGACGGTCTGAGGGGCGGAAGGCACAGCTACAAAACAAAAAGAGTTTTATTTTAATTCAACAGATGACAATGTGGCATGGCATATGACAAACCACAAGTGAATATTAAATGGAAAAACATATTTCACACATTTGCTAATACCGTACTCAAATAAGGAACTTCTAATCCCAACCATCAGTCTTCTAGGAATGTTTCAGATTTTTTTTTTTTACTTTTCTTTATCTAAAGCTGGACACACACTATAGGACTTTTAGCCAGATTTTTAGACTTTCTGAGTCTGAGGAGGCGTGGCTCAATGAAAACTTTCTCTCATGCCATGATCTGTGGTGGGAGTCCGTGTGTGTGTATGTGTGTCCTCATGTCTGTCCTTAAGTGTGTGGTCTGTACCAGATTTTTAGTCTCAAAAGACTTAAAATCTTGTAGTGTGTGGCCACCTTTAGAGTCTTGTGAATATATAAATGGTAAATGATCACATTTATGTGCTTGTCTACCAACTTTAGGCACTCAAACTGCTTCACAGCAAGGAACCACTCATCCATTCACACTCTCATTCATACACCAATGTATGCAGACTTATGAGGTGGGTGAAATGTCTTAGGACACTTTAACAGTGTGCACCTGCACGATTTGAGCCGCTAACCCTCCGTTACAAAATTACCCGCTCTACCATTTGTGCCACTGTCACCCAAAATGCATAGAGCAAGCAGATTGGTTACCAAAAGGTATACTGTAGGAATGTGTCACAGTGTTGGCAGTAGAAGATTAGAAAAAATAGACATTCCAGTAGGTTGAGAAAGAAAAAGTTGCAGAGATAACTTATATTACATGGAAACAGCCTGGTGATTAACTGTAGTAGAGTTTAACACTTGACTGTTGCTTGTGTTACGGGCCCCAGGATGAGGCTGCCAGTGATTGGTGCAATCTAAAGGGACAGAGGACTAAACAGACGACTCGAGCCATTGAGGTCCAGATTGCGCTTGAGGCAACACAGGAAGTTTCTCTGTAAAACAACCTGGGGGCAACGTTCCAGCTGATAAATATGAGTTCCCTACAATGCTTATACCATTCAGCAAAGCACTATCTTAATGACAAATTAAAACCGTCAAAGTGAGAATATAATATTATTTCATCTTAAAATAACAATGTATAAAATATTTGTAATTGCCAATTGACAAACTAAAAACAACGTGGTCACATATGAGGAGCTGGTTAAGATTCTAGTGTCTGTTCTTTGGTGAATTGGACTTTACTGACACAGGGCACAACAAACAAGCTCATGAAAATTGAAACTTCTTAAGCTCTTGGCTCGATACGCTCCTTCAGCCTCTTCCCTCGAGAGCCTTGTTTACACGCACACATTTTCTCCAACGCTGTCCACTTAGGCAAGTGTTTTCTTAAGGTTTTTCCTGATGACTTTCTCATGGGGCTTCGCACAGTAACCGCAGCACAGAAAACCTATGTTTTGTGCCTCGTTCCCGGCGGCGAGGGTGGAAACTTTCCACCAGAAGCTGCAAGTGGAGTGACAGGCCAAACAAACAAACAACCAAATGTGTTTATCTTTTACCGCCATGTGGGGCCAATTTTGGAAGATGCATCCTCTTCTAGCACTAATGGGGTAAGCAGCGCCACTCCACCCACGACATCCTGAAACCGAAATCTAACTTCTTATTTAACCCTCTTGTAATTGCCGGTCATTAACCGATTCTGGTACAGGCCCATAGGAATTCCCTTCTTTCTATGCGCATATATGACTCTTCCTGGGCCTCTTTTTCGGTGAAGAGGACCACTACTCACCTCTATTAGCTGTCCACTATGATGGACCTATTCCCTTTGCTTTAATCAGGCTGGGCCCTGCTGCGTTTAATTCTGGTGACATGACGCTGCCACTTTTTCATTCACAACAGCTGCTCTACTCCCAGAGCCAGGCTTATGCAAATTGCCTTTGTTGGAGACCATCAAATTTTTCCCCTCCTCTCCTCCTTTCAACAGGCTGCTAGAGGGTGAGGAAAAACACTACCAATGCGCTGAAAGACGCATTTTTTCATCACCCTTCTTACACCTGCTTTGTTTTAGTCCAACCACGCTGTCGGAACCACTTCTGCTGCATAAAGATGTGCGGCGCGCCCTCAACTTCTCTCTTCTCTCATTCCCGGTGGTTTCGCTCTTGTGTCCTCACTCCAACCTCGGTGTCAGCTTCAAATTCAAATTCAAATTTAAACACCTTCATTGGCATGACAAGAGAGAGTGTCAACCGGGTCCATTCTGCACGCTTGGCCCAGTACAATGCCCCACGGCCTGGCCCACTGACCTTTGCCCCAGCCCGGAGTAGTCGCAGTGTGATGCTGAGGAGGGATGTCCCGGGCTTGTGTGCTGGGTCAGAATGTTGGACAGCTACACTATGGGCATGTCACAGTTGTGTCTGTGTGAAGGACAGCTCTGACAGGCTTTTTCTGTTTAGACGACCACTGTCCTCTGATCCCCGGGCGCTTCTGCTCGCGGGTGTGCAATGAGCGCCGCCATATCATATCATATCTGACATAAAAGACTTTAGCGTCTGCCTGTTGGTTTGGGGAGGGGGTTTTTCGAGCGGGATACACTCACTGGTGCAGGGCATCTGGAGAGGGTCCGAGTCGGTGCGGTAATATCCGTTGCGGCACACGCAGTTCATGGCGCCTTCGCTGGTGGTGCGGCTGTTGATGGGACACTGCAGGCACGCCTCGTCTCCTTGGGTCGGCTTGAAGGAGCCGGATGCGCAGGCTGAAAGAAGAAAAGGATAGTTTACAATACAAGAAGGAAATACACTACAGGTGAATAGGAAGAATACATTGAGTGAGATCAATTTGACATTTTTGCTGTGTATTACTGACCAAAAAAATGTGAAAAATGGCCAAAATCGTCTATTTTTGGTGACGGAATTGTATTAAAGGACAGAGCCAGGTTTAAATGTATGGTTTTATTTTGTTGCTATATGAGTTACAAAGATTTTTTTAGTGATTTGTCTGTGTAGGTTCTCAGCCGTACTCATCTTTATCCAAAAAGCTGCTTCAGCAAATGATGACTTGACTTGGTCTCTTAAGAAGAAACCAGTAGGAGGAGTTCATCTCTAAATCCCACCACTCTTGGTTCTAAAGGTTGGAAAAAACATCTTGGCCTATTCACACCTTTGATTACTGCTCGCTACCTTCCTATTGATTCAGCCTGGGCTTTGTTCTAAGGCTGTTAACACCTATCTATGGGCCTGCCCTGGCCAATCGACCAGCTTCATTAGCATGACAAAGGTGTGGTTTCTGTCTGAGAGGTGGGACTTAGAGGTTAACTCCTCCTACTGGTTTCTTCTTAAGAGACCCACGAGAGTGTCAAGTCATCATTTGCTGACAAAGCGAAAGATGAAGAAGAATAATCTTTACCTACAATATCGTAGGCAAAAAAATCTTCAGTCTTTATCTGTACTCTGTAGTTGAATTGTAGGACGTTTCGATCTTAGTCCAAAGATCGTCATCAGCTTAATAACAACTGAAGCACGCTCGTGGGTCTCTTAAGAGTAAACCAGAAGGAGGAACTTTAAGTCCCTCCTCTCTTGGTGCTAGAAGTAGAAAAACATCTTAGCCTATTCATACTTAATATGGCTCATTACCTCTGTATTGTCCATATTAAGTATGAATAGGCTAAGATGTTTTTGTACTTCTACTTCTACTTCTACTTCTAGCACCAGGGACTTAGAGCTAACTTAGAGTTAACTCCTCCTTCTGGTTAACTCTTAAGAGACCCACGAGCGCGCTCAAGTTGTTATTGATGACGATCTTTGGACTAAGATCGAAACATCCTACACTTCAACTACAGAGTACAGATGAAGACTGAAGAATTTTTGCCTACGATGGACAACTCCTGTACGATTGAGACGATGGACAACTCCTGTACGATTGAGAACCTACACAAATGGTTTGCCTACAATAGTTTTTAGTAAAAAATCGGCAAAAAAAAAATCATATTTTATCTTGTTTTTTGGGGTTCAAAACTCAACAAATAAG
>OMNZ01047686.1:8308-40137 GCA_900303255.1 Lesueurigobius sanzi | reverse complement strand
CTAAGATCGAAACATCCTACACTTCAACTACAGAGTACAGATGAAGACTGAAGAATTTTTGCCTACGATGGACAACTCCTGTACGATTGAGAACCTACACAAATGGTTTGCCTACAAGAGTTTTTAGTAAAAAATCGGCAAAAAAAAAATCATATTTTATCTTGTTTTTTGGGGTTCAAAACTCAACAAATAAGGTTAGGAGTTTCATATTGAAAAATCCCTCTGAACAAGTGGAGATGTTGTGAGAAAAATGCATTTTGAGAAAATGGACATGGAAGTTACAATTTCCAATAGTAGTTCTATGGAGAGACGTTTAATCATTACATTCTTCATTTAAAGGATTAGGTCATTTATTTGGTGAAAATATTTATGTTAAGAGACAAAACTGGCCCAATACCTGAAAATAAAAAAAAAATAAAAATGCGCTTTTCTAAACCTCTTACAAAATCATGTTTCTGAAATGTTGAGAACCATTTTGCCTTTGCACAAATACTTTTAAAACCAAGAAAATACAACACAATTCAGATACAGATGTCATTGCTGGCAATCTAATTTATTTGATTACAAAGAGTAATTTCACATGTATACTAAAATATAAAATAAAACAGAAATAATGATGTCAGCGTCACAGCGGGGGTCTCCACAAATGGGGCAAGCTCTGATTTTTCATCCACATAAATAAAAATCAGAGCGTGACATAAATAGATTCGAGGAAAGCTTTGCATGTGAAGCAACTCGCTGGCAACATTGCAACACGTTGTAAGTTTGCTTTCAATTATTCACTGGGCTGTAGTTGCCTGGGAAATCTCCGAAGTGCCCTGCTTTCTGTTAAGAGCCACGCTAAAGGCCTTTTGGAGGGGAGCTGGGAGGGAGGCGCACAGTCAGACACACACACGTCCCACTGCTGCCATACCAACATCTATCCGTGCATCTGCCCCTGGGTGAGCGCTGGCCTCTATAAACCCTGATAAACAAACCGACTTGGCTGCTTTCTAACTGCCAACTGCCTTATCCTCTCCTGAGTCACACTTCCCCAAACATTCACTGTTGAAAAATAACCTTTTCTTCCCTTGTATTTACACCTGCGCTATGTTAATAGATTTTCCGTTCTTTCTATTTTGGGACTGTGCAGCCATGGTTTAGCTCGAGGTAACACAGCTCCCACCTGCTGGACTCGTAAGTAAGAAGACACATCAAAACACATGGGATACTGTACATGCAAAAAGCCCTGAGGTTGGGTTTATTTTGATACCTCTCCAAGGATAGGACATACTGTATATCTAGTGTATGCGATAGAATTGGTTTGTCCATTGGTTGTGCTCATAAGTTTGCATACCCTGGAAGAATCGTTGGCCATTTTTCAGAGAATATGAATGATAACACACTCATGGTTAGTGGTTGTGTGAAGCCATTTATTGCCAAAGAACAGTTTACTCAGTTCAAATCAACTGAAACTACTCAAATGACCCTGATCTCAAGTTTACATGATCGACAACTGCTGTTCAATATGCAAAGAAACCCGACAAACAACTTTATCTGAAATACAGTGCTGTCTGAAAACAGTGCTGTCTGTTTGAAGATGCACAATATGTAAACTTTAGATCAGGGACATTTTGTAGTTTCTGTTGTTTTTATAATTTGAAAAGATTAAACCGCTTTTTGGACAATAAATGGCTTCACATAACCACTAACCATGAGCGGAAAAGAGGTTCAAACATTCTGCCAGGGTATGTAAGTTTGTTTTGCAAACAGTAAGAGGGCCATGAGGATGATACTGTAGTTGTGCAGGAATAGCATGTTGTAAAATATTAACACTATTGCACTTGTATTGAGCTTTTACAATTATGGTAATTAAAACAATTTTTGTTTCATTCTTGTATGAAATGTGCTTTATACAGTTGTGTCCAAAAGTTTACATATGGTATGTAAACGTATGCATTTCATAGAATATGAATGATGACACTAAAACCTTTGTTTCACTCATTTATTGTCAAAAAACCTGTTTGTTCACACTTTTCAACTATAGAGAAACCAAATGTCCCCAATCAAAAGTTTACATATTGTGCATCTTGACAAACATATATTTTTTTTAGAGAGTCCAATTTTGTCATAGAGTCCTGTATTTCAGCTGAAGTGAGTTTTTCTTGGCTCCTGAACAATTTTCCTGGCAGTTGTTGAAGGTCATGCAAACGTTAGATCAGGGACATTTGAGTAGTTTCTGTTTCATTATGACTCCAAAAGAGTAAACTCAGTTCTTTGACAATAAATGTCTTTGCACAACCACTAACCAAGAGTGAAAAAATGATATTCTATGAAAAATGGCCAAAAGATTAAAAGGTATGTAAACTTAAAAAGGCATATAAACCTTTGGCCACAACTGCAAGTAAAACAAATGCTTGACTCCTTGATTGAAAAACCCTGTGCCAATCACCACTAACTACATTCACACAGACAGTGAGACACAATGGCAGACTGCACCTGCAGGAGCCGGGCTTTAAACCGCCAAACTTCTGGTCATGTGACGACCCGCTCTACCACGGCCACATTTGCCCCAATTAAAATCCAGTATATGCACAAATCAGTGGGTTTCATAAGCTAAGCCAAGGCAACAACGGAGACAAATACTGAAATACTGTAGCAGCAACATCATAGCAAAAGAACCAAAAATAGTGCAGCCAGAAAGCGTCATTGGATGGAAATGTATGCGTCCAGATCCAGATCGTGCGTTCTTGAGTTTAAACAAGCGTTTACCCAGACTTTTCTTCAATGATGTGCTTTCCAAGAGCGCCCAGTCCATTACTTTACACAACTATTGAACTCCCAGTACATTTTCACCATTTATGCCTTATTACTCTACATTATTCAAGGTAATAAAACATCTTTGCTTCATTGCCATCTGGAATATAGAAACAGCTGCGGTTTCCATTCAAAGAGGTCAAATCACACACAGAATTACTCCTCATCCAATCTTCATGTTTATGCGAGACGCGTCGGCGAACTCAGGCAACCTCTAGCGCACGGAATAATACATTTCATTTAGTGCGATCGAATTCGCTTCACAAGTGTCTAGTTATTAGGAAGTTACTGGCCAGCTATATGAAATAGAACGGGTTTAAATACATTTCCTGTATCCAAGTTCAGGAATGTCAGGCTGGTGGCATGAATGATCACTTCTCTTTAGGATGTGCATGTTAAAAACCTTTGTAATACAAGAAGCTGTTCCATTAAAATACAAGTTGAATTCAGCACTGGACAAAGGAAATGATGGATGGCATTAACATGAATAAGTCTATTCATAAAATAACATGCAAATTGTAAAGTTATGGGTATAGGTAACAGGGTGGACAACGCTTGAAATGAATGTTATCAAAATATCAGAAAGGTTTTCCAACATAAATTCAAAATAATCTCAAAGATCTCGTCAGTAAATATTAACCCTGACATGTTTTCCTTTGTCCATGATTGATGAAGTAAAGTTTGGGGGCACGGGGCGAAACATGAGGCTGGGACATTCACTCTGCCAGTCAACACCGTGTGCGAAAGAGGCCCAGGCAACTGCTGTGCGAGGAATGGGGAGAGCCGCGGCACCAAAGGGAAATGAATAAAGAAGTGGCAAATGGAGAAAGAATGAGAGGGAGAAAGAGAGAGAGAGAGAGTGTGTAAAGATGGACAACAAAGAGAGCAAGAGAGACAGGGCTGTTCTGTACAAGTGGATCTCAGGAATCTGCCGCGCTACCGAAACAATTATTAGATGTGGAATACGTTACTACACGTCAGGCGTAGGCAACGTCAGGTCAGGGGGCCAATCTCCATCACTGTGGCAAATATCCTCTGACCCCCAAGATTATTTTGAGAATAATTGTACCAGGAGTCTAAATAATACATGTTAAAATATGCAAAGATCCTTCAGTCTTCACCTGTGCTCTGTAGTCGGAGTGTAGGACGTTTCGCTCTTTGTCCAAAAAGACCTGGTTCAGACCTGCTTTAAATCCTGGTTTAGGCCTTCTTTAGTCCCATTTTGGCACTGGTATGGACCTACTTTAATCCAGGATTAGACCTGATTTGGTATTGGTTTTAACCCTAGTTTAGACTAGACTGGGTTAGGGTTGGTTTAGTCCTGGAATAAACCTGGTTTAGACCTGGATCAGTTGTGGTTTATTCTTAGATTAGACCATATTTAGTTCTTGATTAGCCCTGATTTAGTCATGGATAAAGCTTTGTTTAGTCCTGGTTCAATCATAGTTTATTCCTGGTTAAGCCTTGATTTAGTCCTGGTTTAGACCTGGTTTAATCCTGGTTTAGACCTACTTTTAGTTCTGTTTTAGAACTGGTTTGGACCTACTTTAATCCATGATTAGACCTGGTCTTGTCCTTGTTTTAGTCCTGTTTCCTTTTAGGTTATAATTGTGTAGAATTGTTAAACATGCAGAAAAAGGATCATATCTGGTGATGTGTGCTGCATCAACTTGTGGGCCACCAAAAACTGGTCTGAGCATTTGGCCTCCGGGCCGCACTTTCCCCCGCATTATACGATACCCCTAGCTTATCCCCAGGAAAAAGTTTGGCCTTTCACCAAAACAAACTTGTCTACCCCAGCTACTGCATGATTGGTTGGTGAAAAACAGTTTTTCTTGACTTAATGTGTACCAGTTATAGATAACAATTCCACATTGTAATCGTAAAGGCAAAGTGTAAATTCAACTTCCTGTCAGATGGATCTCTTAAAACCAGCCTCATTAGCACAAATCATGGAAGCTTAAACAAGTAACAGCTTTGCAAATCCACAATGGTAAAGTGCTATACCTTTGTCCCCACGACCATCGCATGGGCAAATATCTGGGAAATTTCCACCTTGCAGCGGATGCCGGCTTGTAAGAGTCTCCTAGTTGGGGCGCCCTCAGATGTAGCAGACCAGAGCGGTGATTAAAAAACAGATCAGGGCTTTTAATTCCCCACCTCCTGCCTGCCCAGACGTAGGATGTTTGATCACCGCCATCCCGCGGTCCTGAAGATCAACAAGCCGAGCCACTGTTTTGTCTAACCTCACACGTGGCTTTAGCGGCGCTGCTGTTTCATGCCAGGAATATTCATTAACGCCGCGGCTCCTTATTAATGTTATTTAAATTATCAAACAAACACGGAGCGTCTCGAGGGAGCGCGAACTTGGATTTCCCATTCGATGCGGGGAATCCAATTTGGCAGAGAGTCAAGAAAAAACAGCTCATGAAAAAGCTTTTAGAGAATTTATAAACAATTCGCGTTCAATTTAGCCTCAGCAACGTCGAAAAGGTCCAGATCACCTGAAAGTGGTTCCAGACACAAACCAGAGTATTGACTCAAGAGACGCTGCCGTGGTAGGCTGCTGCGAGGCTTGTAATCTAAAGTTTTACATAAAATTAATCCACGTCATGAAGTGGGAGCTTAATAACACATTTCCCACACTGGTGCAGAGCCCTCATCTGCTGGGCCTGTCTCTGTTTACGACTTTCAATAAGATATAAAGCTTTAATTAGGGCCTTTTTGCTGCCTAAAAATAGCACCGCGAGACACATGAGCGCGGGTTCCAGGGCACGAGGCAGTCTTTATAGCAGGTAATTTGCTGGTTGTTTCAAAGGTTTCCTGGATATTACGGCTCTGGAAATTTATGGCGTCATGAAGAGGAGACCTGCAGCTAAAGCCATACCGACGTCACGTGGCGGGCACCGTGGGAGTGACGGGGGACGGAAAGAAAAGAGGGAAAAGAAAGGGAAAGTGCCGCATTACAGCGCCGGAAACTTGTAAATAGATCTTTATTGGGCTGTTTATCGTCAGTTGCAATAGGTTTTTGAGTTGAGCAGGTTTTTATCCGCTTTTTAGACGAGCACAAGAACAAGAAAAAAGAACTTGAAGAAGACAATGCTTCATCATGAAACTTTGCTTATTTTTCAAGCCAATGCAGGGAATTTGAAAATGTACATTTTTATATACACACTACACTCCAAGTACACAAAATAACTTATATATTTGCTACGCATCAGCGGGACCAGGGGTGCCCAATTAATATTTTTTTCATGGAGGGCCAAACTAGGCAGCGAAGGGCCAAACTAGAGGGCAAAGGGCCAAATGTATAAAGACTAAATTTAAACAGATCTATCTTTGAATATCCTTTCATTTTCTTTTCTTCATACAACGTCTGTGATTGATGCTTGTATGTACAGTATGTGTGTATATCTTTTGTCATGAAGTCACATGAATAGGGGTTAGGCATAATAAGTTTATACTTCAGCCTAAACCCCTTCAGCATAAATTACATAATGTCACATATTCTTTGTAAGTATTCTAATACTGGAGATGTTCTTTATTTTGTATGTGGTGACCGAAGAAAATAAACACACTAACTACTGTGCTTTTGAGTAGGACATACTGTTTGGTGTTCTTGGGAACTAGTCTATTCAGTCACAAATGAATCAGAATAAATCCTTATGAATCTAAGCACCATCTCAAACACCAAATCAAACACCTCGAAGCGCCAAATTTGACCAGCGGGCCCCACTTTGAGCACCCCTGATCTAAAAAGATACTGCATGCAGAGGCCATAACTAGAAAGTGGCTAAGCCCAGACCCCCCTCGAGTGGAACAAGGGAAATCATTGAGGAGATCCACTCTATGGAGAGATTGACTTTTACCTTGAGACTCAAGTTTCACAAATATCTTCTGAACTGGTCCAAATAGACTGAATTTGGACAAAAGATGCTTGGAGCATTGCCCCTTTTAGTTTAGTTTTGGTTTGTCTTGTTTATTGTTTTTGTCTGTATTCTTTTTTGTGTGTGTGTTCTTGAAAAAAATAAAAATAAATTAAAAATGTATTTGAAAATCTAAAAACAAAAAAAAAGTATATCTTATAGACCATTTTTCTGTTGCTATAACTGTTGGAAATGTTTTAAAGAAGTATTATTACTGTAATTATTATAAAGTGTTTGAGATTTGCCCGGTCTATATGAACTGCATGTTGCATTCTACATGAAATATAATAAAAATAACTATTCTCTGCTGGTCTACTGAAAAGACAGCTATTGATACTCTGAAGCATTTCAAATCAACAACTCCAGGCTAATGTCCCGCCTGCTCCAAAAAGTGTTTTATTTACTGGATACAAAGGGAGCAGGCAGACAAAGATGGGCAGAGTATGTGCACGTGTTCGGATTGCAAAAGAGAATAGACTGGAGGCTGAAAAAGAGAAAAAAAAAAAAAAAAAATCAGAGGTGGGAGGTTTTGTGAACACAGCAGGAAAAAGTGCTGAAAGGAGAGAAAATGGCCAGCGTCAGAGGGATTGTGTGTGTGATGCTGGGTGTTTTCCTGTATCTATTGTGACCAACGGGGCCTCCAGAATGGGGCGTTCTGGCTTCTGTTTGCTATAGTCACTACTGTAGGTACAGGAACAGCCTTTGGACAGCAGTGTTGAATAATAATGAATGCGACATAGCGACAGACAGTCTGACAACAAGGCAGCACAAAACCAACTGGGTCATCCAAAGAGTACATTGTTCACATACATGTACATGCTAAAACTGCAGCAAACGCTTACACTCTACTAACTTCTTTCAGTAGCATTAAGGCGATATACTGCGGGTGAATAAGCAAAGACATTCAATTGAGTGATATAATTAGAAACTTTTGCTATATATTATTCACATAAATATGAGGAAAAAATGTATTGCAAGTTTCCTGTCATTGTATACATGTTTTCATAAAATATTAAAATGGAAAGATACAGGTTTAAATTCATGGTTTTATTTTATTTGTTGATGTATTAGTTGAAAATATTTGTTGGTTTTTGTGGATCAATATGAAATATATCAGGGTAGGAATTACATATTGAAAAATCCCTACGAACAAACTTTCAAAACGAAATCCCAGTGTGGAAAGTTTGGAGTCTATAGAACAGGGACCTCCAACCAGTAGCTCGCCAGCCATTTCCAAGTAGCTCGCCAAAGGCTTTCTACATTTCTACATACGCTTGATGAGCCACATTTTAGATGCATTTTTGTAGTTCTGAGCAAAACCTAGCAAAGTATAAAGAAAAAACGACTGTAATTTTCTTTTATTGAGTTGAATGATCATCTTGGCAGTCCTAGAGGCCTAGTTACACGTGTTTCTTTGAAGTCTAAGTAGCTGCCGTTTTTGTTATGCAAAAGTAGCTAACAAGGTAGGGTTGGAGACCCCTGCTATAGAAGCTACTAAAGTGGATATGTTGTCTCCACAATGTGAGAAAAGAGTGCATTTTGAGAAAATGGTCATTGAAGTTGAATTTCTCATATAATTCTGTGGAGAAATGTTGAATCAGGGCATTAATTACACTCCTTATTGTTTAAGATGGCCATTTATTTGTTTGTAGATGAAAGTTTATATGTTAAGAGACCAAATTGGCCCAAAATCAGAACCCTAAAAACATCGAACATTGAGAAAATCCCATCTGATTGACCCTAAATGGAAGATCATACACAGAAAAACATGGTGTATACAGACGCTATATAACTGTCCATCTGTCTGTACTGTCTGTAATCAAATTCATTAAATGTTTACCACACAACATAATCTTTTTTCTAACATAACTCTTGAAACATAGTCAGATCTGTTCATAAATAATAGAGTGGGTGAAATAATAAAACTCAATTGACCCAACCCTGACCTACACACAAGTATGCGAAAACCAGACTTTTACACAGAAACAACCTGTTAGCTATTGCTGCTTTTTGTATTACCTCCACCATTGTGAGACCACAATGAGCTAGCGCCAGCCTTTGAACCGATCACATTTGTAAGTGGAGTGTAACCTTGTGAAAAGAAATCTATGTCCAGGCATTACCCACAGGACGCTGCAGCTACCAACAGTTGTGTGTGTTGTGTGCAAAGCTCGTCCTCCGTCTGCTTCAGCACTTCCACGGGCAACACTAGACCGCACTGTTTGCAACACAAGGTCCCGGGCAATTCAATTAGGAACACCGGCCCCCTCATCATTTAATTCAATCAAGGCTTGTGTGAACGCTATTAGAGACAACTGGCACTGGCCTCACATCGCGCGCACACACGTAGACTGGCACACAAATGGGATATTCATTTCTCCCCCCAAGGTTTTCCCATGTCTGGTGCAATTAACAGGTCTGGGAGTCGGCGTGGAGCAGGGCGCACTGTAAGCCAGGACAGTGCCAGTGTGCGCGGGTGACCACTGGCGACCCGCTAGGTGTAAATCAGGCTCAAGGATATCAACAGGGTCATTTAAATGGGTTACCGCTGTCTGCCCAACATTTATAACCAGGACACTCCGAGCCGAGCGTTTGGGCGCATGTTACCCAATTACTAAAATTATCTGTTCGCTAATACGTTGGATTGCATGCTAAAGAATAACATAATCACTAGGGATGCACCGGTACCAATTTTTCTCAAACCGACACAAGTATGAGTCGGCTACTTTGATGTGTACAAGGCATTTTCTTCAAATATACATCTTGTAGCTGGGTTAAATTGATTAGTTTGATCAGAATTAAAGTAAAGCTATTTTATTGACTATAATATTTGTCATAAGCTTGTGTAATGATCTGTTTTTTGGGCGTCACTTTGTTCATTTAAGATGAAAATATTTACTGTATGTCCACATTGTACACACTGTTCATATCCAAAAGTTACTCAGAGCCTGTGTTGTATTTGTACATAATAATATGCAGATTGTTAATTATTATTTTAACTAGACTGGCCTCATGTTACAGGAGCCTCGTTAGCAGAGATTTGGTTGTTTTTTGGAGCTAGCGCTAACTTGCTATGTTAGCATATTGGATATTTTAGCTCCAGCAGCAGCTAAATGTTGGTCAATATGGACATGCTTTTAAAAGCTCTTTCTGAGCCCTTTTTAGTTGGCTGGGTTTGTTTTACAAATGCGTCACTTAGCATATGCGCCAAGAATCGCCATTAGCAGTATAGCAGCTGGTTAGCAACGTTAGCATTAGCTTGTGTCAACATTGCAGACGCACCACTGAAGTCAACATTTAGCAGTGGTTAAATTCAGCACAGACTGACTTAGGGAGTGAGTCTGTAATAAAGTCAGGTCTGTTTGGAGTATTGTATTTCCACTCATATGAATTCTTCAGTTTGTTGTTCTCTGTCATGCTCTGAGTCTGAACAGATGTCAGGTGCGCTCATAGGTGTGGCGCACGTCAAATGGTATTGGGATCACATTAATATACAATAATATCGTATGAGTACGAGTACAAGCAGACCTGATACCCGATACTGGTATTGCTATCAGTGCATCCCTTATAATGATATTAACTCATTTACTAGTTCATTCCTGTTGGGATTGTGGATGCCAGGAGCTTTTCAACAGGAGGATGAAAGAAGATTCAAGATAATGTCCATTTTTAGCCCATTCCAGATCCATTCAACTTCTTAGGGAATTATATAAAACAATTGCAACACCAATAAACAGGTTCCATCCACTGATCTATAATCTGAATGTTTGGTGCTTTATAGTAACTACACACTGTTTAGCATTTTGTATTCAATCTATCATTTATAAAACTTTCCAAAGCATTCACCAATATGTTTTAATCATTTGTAAACACAGGAATAGTGATTGATGCTATTGCTCAGTCCATGAATGTGATTAAACCCCTTTTGAAAACACAGAGAAACACATGTCTCTCCAACATGGTGGCTTAGCCGAGTGAGAAAACATAAAATATATCACACTGAAAGACTGAGAAGCAGCACCATCTTCTGCCAAATAAATAGGCAAAGTACTAAACTATTTTACTTAAGAGTGAGAGATGAGACGCTATAGATTTGTTCTGAATGATATGGGATTTTACAGTCCTCCTCATTTGAGTTCAGCTTCAAAATTGCGTCTGTGATTGGATCCATAAAAAGTTCTTGGGTTTTGGAACTGGCTGTAAGCAGAATCACACGCTCCTGCTTTTGAACAGACTGCAGAATTGGCTGGTTTTCTAAGCTTAACCAGGTGCTACTAAATAATAAGGAATGCTCTGTAACCATAAATGATGAATGACAATTTAAAAAACAGAATATTCAATGGCATTCACAACAGCATAACAGGCAAGAAAACACTATTTTAAGTGGCTTGCCAAGCTAAGCAAATGAGTGACCATAAAGTGAACTAAAAATGTGCTCCCCGTCATTGCAGCGATGCGTCTTCGTGTTCGGTGGATGTGCAAGAGGCTATACCCACAGAGGCACTGCCTGATTGGGATGTGTGCCTCATGGGATATTGGAGGAAATGTCAAGACAGCAAAACAGTTGGAAAACGACTTGCGTATCTCGTAGCATTTTTCTCTAAGCTCCCTCTTCTCCGCGGTTGTCACAGATCTCACTTCCTCCAATCCCCTCCACGACTCAGGAGACAGATTAGGAGCCGGAGTGTGCCGCAGATTATAGCTGGGAATGTGGGACACCTGGGAAATGAGCCTCGAGGTGCGGTCTCATCAGGGCGACTACGGCAAACAAGATGCAAAACCAGCCACGAACGCCCAGGGTTCTGCTCGGAGTGATCAGCATCAGCCGTACTATCTAATTGCACCATCTCCTCATTTATATTTGCAGAGGTATAAATAAACACAGACCTAACACAGGGCAAACGGCTGATAAACCTCATCTGTCCAGCGCCTGAAGGGAAATTTCAGCTCAGACTGGAGGGGGCTTAGCCTCTCGCTGTATGTGCCACCGGTTTGGTATTTACAAGGTCAAAAAAGTAGCTGCGGCAATGTTCAAAATGTCACTGGCAGCTAAAAATATGGCACAAGGGAGAAATTAGTCACGTAACAGTTAACCCTTCATTCCGAGTGGCCTGTTTTCTCATTATCTCGTCAGCAGCAGTGCACTAGGCCAGAAATGGATCCACTGCAAGCTTGTGTAGTAAGTTAACCAACTGGTAACTGGTAAACCCCTCCCAGTCCCAGTGGTCTACAGTAAGTCCGCCTGTGTCCCGAGTTCTTTAGTGCAGCTGACGAAGCTAGAGTACAGATGACAACTCAAGAGTCTTTGCCTACTGTGTGGTTATGTCCAGACTAGGGATGTCACAATTCTACATTTTTGAGTCATGATTTTTGTGGGAAAAGATTTTACGACTATTCACGATTTGTCAAAACTAAGGAAGAAAATAAATATAGAACATTTTTCAAAACCTTTAAAGTTTAAATGTTCACAATAAAGAAACGGACACTATTTGTTCAATTTTATATTTATGTAATGGTTGTTTTAACTTAATACTATAAGTAAATTGGTGTGAATGTTTTCTAAAATATATTTTATAATAAAGCATTTTCTCTGATTTGTTCTCTTATGGATTCAGCTTTAAGAGAGAGAGAAAAGTTTTTTACACAAAAAGACAAAAGATGTTGTTAGTATTTTTAGCCTTTTTTGTGACTGAAGGCACGCGCAAAGGCCAGACAGGTACGCATCAACTCGTCTAAGCTCAGGTAAGAACATATCTCAGTATGGAAAATAGTGCTCTGTTCCTTTAAGATAAGATAACACAGGGGGCTGCATAAAGTCAGGAAATCGACCATCAAAGAAGAAAAATAAGTTTGTAAACAGGTAATAATAATACTAGAGTAGAATAAAACTAACATAAAGTAAATGTCTCTTAGCATTTATCAGTAAAAACGGAATAAACATCTCTTACACTGGATAAGATAAGACATTTTGAATACATCTGACCATTCAAAAGATATAGCAGCAATGCTCAATCACTACAGGGATGTGGCTAAACTCATCTGAGAGAATGACATCATGGCGCTATCTGAAAACAACCCATAAGACGAATACCTTGGCAGTGCTGGGTTATTCATCGTAGCATTTATTGTATGACTACTTGGGCACGTCTCTCCAGCATGTCGAACAATATAAATTAACGGGGTGCGTCATTCCCATGTGGCAAACGTTAGCGTAGTCTCATGCTGGCAGAGGGTCCCACTGTTTAAGACCACAATACCCTCAAAATAATCACCAGGTCATGAATAACCAATGAAAAGAAGAGTGATAAGTATCGTAACCACACTATTTCCATCCTGTCTAATAACTGCCATCTGCCAGTGGAGGAAGAAACAAAGATGAAAGTGTATATTCCTGGAGCTATGCACAGAGTGTTGTAATAATGTCTGGAATTTTCTCTGCTTGTCTTTTGCTCTTTCTTTCAAGGCAAAGCGGGACGCCAGGACCGGTGAAATCACAGGCATCTGAGCCAGCGACTACGTACAGCGCAGAAGTATGGAGAAGGTTAGAGGGGTGGGTGGTTGTGGGGAATAAAGCGGAAAGGGTCATTTCATGCAGGCGGACCACTTGACAGCTTGCTCTCTGGAGGATGGAGGACACCAATCAGGTCGGCTGGTGGACCTCCTCGCTACGCTGGGCCGCAGATGGCTGGGGTGTGGCAGGAGGCAGGGCCAGTGTCGGCATTAATCTCCATTTAGGGCTGGATTGTCAACCGGTACAACCCACATCACATTCCACGCGACAACATTGAATTCCAGCACGTGTTTTATCGTAGGTTATAATGAGGGCTGCAAAAATGTACTTTAATGATGATAACAGAGGATGTGAGATTATGACACCGCTCTCACAAATCTCTTTTATGTAGATAGTGGGAATTAATAGGTTGGCAATAAACAGAAATTCTCCACTGTGAGATGAATTAAGTGTAATGTTATCTTGTATCTTGTCTTTGATTCCTACTAACTTTCAAGCTGTTTATTTGAATTGTCGAAAGCTACAACGCTAGCTCTGCAAGGATACTGTGATATTGGGCTTTAGAAAAAACTTGAGTACGGATGAGGTATTGATTCATGAAAAATAATGATGGAAGTTTGTGAAAACATCCAAGGTTTTGCTTTCAGCCTTAAATCTCTGGTGGGTTAGCAGAGAAACAGGAGAGGCTGTAATTGCAGTTTGTGCTTACATGTAGTTTTACAGCTGTTGTGTTCCTGTGGTTGTGGTGGGGAAGTAAAAGCTATACACCTGTTCTCCTGTGTCTGTTGTGCCTGAATAGGCAAACTCTGAAACATTAGGACAAGTAGGAAATAAGGAGAGCTGGGAGAGATCTGATACCCACTTTTTAACTGGCCATTGTCAAAGCAAACAAAAGCCTGTGGCCCACCTCCACCCGACCTACATCTTGTGTGAAATGAGCACTTGTGGCACTGGTTTTACAGAGCAGCGTGGCCACACTAGTGGTGAGATGATGAGTGCGGCTCAAAGATTAACACAGAGGAACTATATTGTCCAGAAGAGACCCCCAGCACTCAGATTTGTACATTTTAAAGTTGCCATGAAGGACATTGACACTGTATGCAAAACAATGTCACTACTCTCCCTGAGTTTTGACTGTGGCTGTCAGTATGGAGGCCTTCCAAAATAACTAACTCACCCTTTTCCCAAGGACAGTTTGTTGCTAGGGGCAACTGAAGACATAGCCATGTAAGGAGCTGCTCTGCTCCGTTTCACACACAGACCCAGACCTTCAAATCCTGGCCACAGCAGATGACAACAGTGGATAACAGTGGACAGGTAGCTGGAGATGTGCAGAGAGGTGGCAGATAAGGCTTGGAGACTGGTAAAATGAAAATGCATCAAGCAATAAATATACAGTATATACAGTATAAATATATATATATATGTATAAACCTGTTTGTTTACACTTTTCAACTGGAAACTAGACACATGTCCCTGATCAAATGTTTACATATTGTGCAGAGTCCTGTATTTCAGCTGAAGTGAATTTTTCTTTGCTCCTGAACAATTTTCCTGGCAGTTGTTGAAGGTCATGTAAACATTAGGTCAACTCAGTTCTTTGCAAATAAATGGCTTTGCACAACCACTAACCATGAGTGGAAAAAAAAGATTCATCATTTCATCCAATGGAGGGTATGTAAACTTTTGTCCATAACTGTATACTGTACACTGAAAATGCTGTGCACATGTCGACTTCACACTGGTGCCAGTCTTCCTCATGTGCGCACAGCATTTTGAGTTGAACAGGTGAGTAACAGTCTACAGACAGTGGTGACGTGCCCGTGTTGGCGATGGGAGTCTTTGTGCCTGAAGGCAGATGTAGGAAATAGCTGACAGAGGCAATCCAATGTTCAGTGTGTCTGTATTTATAAAGGACAGCAGTGAGAGGACTGGGGGCGGAAGGGGGATTTAACCAGAACATGAACAAAAGCAGCAATCGTCCACTCAGTGACGGGCTCCCCGAGGTGCAGTGGAGCTGATGGACAGGTGGCATAAAGGGTCGGCATGTTGTCCAGTCTGTGGGGACAAGGGGGTGTCACGGGGGAGGGGGGTCCAAGTCTGGGAGGAGGCATTTGAAGGAGCAGCTGGTGCCCAATCCAGTCCCTGTCCCAGTGTAACCCTCCAATGCAGTCTGTGAATACACCTCAAACAAAGAAAACGCCGGACGATCAAATTTACAGAGTCGGGTTGATCGCTCCAGCCAAGTGTCCCTCGGGTGTGCTTATTAAAGATTATATAAATTCTTCTGACCACAGGCATTTAATGGGGCAGCGGGGAGTCTGGGCGTGAGCTATTATCTTTTGGAGCTTCAAGAGAAAGAAAGAAACAACAGCTGTAATGTGACTGTTTTGCACGCATGCATGCATCCAACAAACCCACACAGTCTTGGAAGCAGCTACAATCACAGCATTTGGGAAAAGATTGCTCAAAAAGTGCAGCAATGACTCACATCGTTGAATAGCTGATAACTAAAAGGTGCATTTGTTGTTGTTGTTGTTGTTGTTGTTGTTGTTGTTGCATAGCAAAAGTAGTATTGATGTCATTCACCTGTAGTTAGTCATGTAAGGAAGCTAATAACCAAAAAATGCAAAATGTCTAACTAAGTCTGTATTTGTAATGGAACTCTCCTGACATGTTTGTAATCCAATAAATGTACCTATAAGAAGCACACAGTATGTCTGGGAAGTCTCCCATACATAATGAAGTAGCCCCAATGTCTTGAATTAAAATGCACAACATTTCACAGCCTAAGGGAATATTAAGCAGAAACTTTGTTTTTACTCATTTGAAAGAGGGCGTATAAGAAAAAACAATTCCTGTTTGCAGTCATACTGTTGAACTGTAGACATGTGATGTGGTGTTACATACAGTCAAACAATGATATGTGGTTCAGGAATTGCCTTCATGTATTATCACTGGAGTGTGATAAGTGCCTAAGTAGTGGCATTGTAAGGTAGTTATTTGAAGGCTTTAATGACTCCTGTTTGTGGAGGAGCTCATTCATTCATGCCTGTGAGGATTGGTGAGTGCCCCAGAAAATTTATACTCACTCAATAGATCAACCAATTAGCCTTTAGATTTGTCATTGATTTATTTAAAACAAGGGATGGCTGATCTATTCATGCAAGGCCCTGTACCTCTCTCCTGCTATGACTACATCTTTAACCCTGATAAAGAATGGGGCTGGCTGCTTGCTCTTCCTTCCATTTGTACTAATCAATGGAGGCTGTTCAGCACAGACCCAGGGGGTCAGTGAAATTAAGTACCCCGCTCACACAGAGAGCGATTGGGCCAATGTAGGAGCAGAGGGGTACAGGCAACCCCTCTGTTGCTTGGCAACTACTCCTGTTGGGTTTATCCTATATGCATGATTGCATCGCTTTAAGTCTTTCCTACAGTCTGTCTACAGGACAAGTTATTAGGATTTTTATTTACTTATTCTATATATTTATTCTTATATAATACATATAAGCTGGTGCTCAGAGAATAATAAAAGACCAATAGCTTGCTGGCTCATATTCTGATAAATGTCGGTAAATCTATAAATTTCCTTTTCAGTGTGGTGTTGAGGTGTTGTGTCTACTATGGAGCCTAAAGCTTTTGGACTTTAGGCTTTGCTTTCTCCTTGACACAACTCTGCACAAACCTGTCAGGTCAGTGCATAACACTTACCAATATGACTCATGTGGAAAGGTAAAGAATTACTGTTATGTGGCTCAACTTAAGTTTACTATTTACACAGGAAGGACCATTGAAAAGAGGAACCATTCATTTATTTATTTATTTTTACAATTAATGAACACTAAAATTGTGCTTGGCTAGAATTCCAACCTTTGAAGAACGTATTCCACAGAGCATCAGCGGAGGCTGCTTATATGTCAGATAGCTTCTTATCAGTACTCTAACAGGTTCTGGCTGGACAAGCACAATTAGCCAGCATTTAGTCCAGTGTATTAGGGCTGCACGCTTTGTGCACGAGACCCATATCAACAGAACCAGGGAGATGACAGACAAGCTCAGCCAACAAAGACCTGATTGTGACAGCCACAGAAAAGTAGGTGAGCTGGTAAAGAGTCAGGAAGGACTGGTGTTCTCAGGGGCTTTGAGATGTTACTGATACAGAGAGCCCTGCTACATGACAATGCAGCTACACAGTATGGGCAGAATACATTTACAGTAAAAAAAAAAAAAAACATGGTAACATGGTAATGAAAAGTATTTAAAAGATCTATAGGAAGTCACCACAGAGTAAGAAAGTACATAGTCTCTAAATTGGTTAAAATGGTTGCTTTGACTTGAATAGATGATTGCACCAGATAACACAACAGATACCAATCTGTCCACGTTTGGCAACAACAAACAGAGAACATTGAGTTGAGACTACTTGTATCTGTGGATTGATATTAGCCAAGCAAAATAAAAATAAAAAGTCATGAATTCACAATAACCTCATATCTGATGTACCTTTTATATTTGAATGTTTTATTTTCTGATTATATTTGCAGTCTGTCTATTGTGCGACTCACATGATTTATCCCTGAGGTGTGTTAGTTAGTGTTAGACATTTGCAATTTTCTGTATCTGTTTCTTTTTTATAGTGAAAAGGGGGGAAATGAACAAAAGCCCATGTTATTTCCAGCTTGGTTTGAACAGGGCCAAAGATCACCGTAGCTGTGTTTAGGCATGTCACCTGATTGTTTTCATAAAATACTATCTCCCCTTACTCCACGGCGCCGCACCGATCCTGTTGATGTTCCTGCTTCTTGCCACGCCACGCTGACAGCTGACAGGGCACGCACGTAACAGCTATCGTTTCAATCGCAGTCACTCATTCTGCAACGGGGAGCCTGCTGCTGGAGCGCCGCACACACAAGGGGGATTCATACCATCTCAGGCCAAGTTTTCATTGGCTCTTTTCCCTATTGCCTTGGTTTAATAGCAGCGGTTCAGGTCAGTGCTGTGGCTGTGGTTGGGATGGCGACCCTTGAGAGTGTAAACAAATTGTGGATGTAAAATGTATAGAAAAGGCATGAAAAATAAGCTTATGTTGACAGGGGCCCATCAAAAAATGTGTTAAGAAGCTGTATGCAACAGCTACTGAATGTCTTTTTCTTCCTTCCAGAGGGCTCAATACAAAACGACGAAATTGACGTGCAATCTTTGGAAATAGGTCATTATGAAGGAGACATGCTGAGAGGACGCCTAAGCCCCAAATCAATACATAAACGGCTATATTTAGTAAGAAGGTCATCAGAAGGAGTTATTAAGACTGAGTGGAGGCTGCTTTGATCGAGATGGATCCAAAATGTTCTCCCTGGTGAAAAATCCACCCCATGGAGAGTCTCGCCCCTCCTGGCTGCTCCAAATGTCATCATTCTGCTACAAGTCAAGGGCATAGAATTAACCTTTAAGGGAATACGTGGCGACTTTTTCAAGATTACTGAAAATGTCACAGAACTCTCAGGATTTCCGAAGGTGAAGTACCAATATTTAGTCTCAAAAGTTATCAAGTACAACCTAAAAATAGAATTTGGCTTTCTATATAGGTCGTGTGGAGCTTTGAAGATTGAGTGGGACATAGAGGAGACTCGGCAATATTGGAAAAGTAGTGGTATTCAACTGGGGAACTAATGCAATTAATACAATAGGAGTTAATGTAAGCCTTTTAAACTCTAGAAAGAAACTGCAAAACTATTTTTTTTTATGGTCAACGTCTCAGACTCCAATTTGAATTGTTCATTTATTGTCAACAATTACCTTGCATTTCACAGTATGATCTGCTTTCACTTGGACATTACACATGAGAAAAACTGAAACAAGAATTAAGCAGAAAAACATCTAACCACATCAGTGAACGTGCCTAATGTTTTCCAGGTGACGTTCGAGAGAGATGTGATGCAGAGTGGGGACTCCAGAGTATTTACACACAGCTATTTACCAGAGCTAAATAAAAACACACATGAAAACAATTTGTGTCCTCGGGCTGGTGATGTGCAAAATAAGCCTGAATCGTGGTCTCAGCACGAAGTGAGCATTTCCCAGGCATCGGTTCAGCACGGGCCAATCAGAGCTCCGGAGTGAACACAGGGGGGTGGTTAATGTCTGCCTCAGTGGTGTGGATGTGGGATTACGCTTGTTGTTTTTATTGGTTCTTTGTTTCTGTTTTGTCCACAGTTAATAGCTCTTTTATGTGCACCCAATAACAGGCTTACATGCAGCCACTTCTGTACATTTATTTCATTTTATTTCGCAAATGCAACATAGTCGTCCTCCTGTATGGCTTTAATAACCATGAAGAAATGTGCAAATACAACTACTAGCTTTTTGAGGTTAAGGTATAATGCATTATGCATATAATGGGGGTCATTTACCAAGTGTTTGCTCATGTGCAAAACTGGATCAGCAACAGAGTCATTGGCACATGTTTTACTCACTCAGGATTCTCTTGTTTACAGATCAGTTTACAGATCCCTAAAACTGTTATACATGGTAAATTATGTGCAATATGCCCTCAAAACGCTTGATGCCATTTTCCAATTTGCACTAAATTCTGTTTAGTTAGCCATGTAAAATACAGTTTTTTCAACTATTTCTACCTTTTTGAGTGCCCCAGTTTTTTGCATTTCCCCCTGCACTGAAAACTGCTGGATTGTATATCCAAGCAGCACTCCTGCAAATCAAGTTTTGATAATACATCTGTGTCCTCTGTATTTGAGCCACTCTCCAATGCCACTGAGACAACAGTCAGGTGCAGTGAGCAGTTGCAGTACACTGCTCAGAGACACTGGAGGAATCTGAAGGACTAACCTATTGTGCATGATTTGGTTGATGTGGGAAATCAGAACATCCGGAGGACACCCACCTGACTCAAGAGGAAAATGCCAATTCCCCTCACTAAGGCTCATGGTCCAGGAATCAAGCTTCTTGTTGTGAGGTAAAAGTGGTCACTACTCAGCCACTTTACTGCCTCGGACCACACAGATCTAAGCGCGGCTTCTCATTAGCTAGGGTATACAATCCCACCACTTTCCCTACTTCAAGTAAGTACAGAAATGTTAATGTAGAACGGCTTTAATAGAGGCAGTATTGAGATACTTGTCATCGACTATAATGCGGCTACAAAGACTAGATAAGGATTTGCTACGGACTGAATTGTTGCCTTTCATCTTCTGAAAAGCGTCTGAAATCGCAGCTATCCTTTGGTTGAACCCAGTCCCTTACAATAGCTGGAAGAATGAGAAAGCATGTCAAGCCGCACCTCTCGAATGTGGAGGTTGGGTATTCCACGGAGAATGCTGAACGCCTCATTATAGTGAGTAATTTATTTGTCTAGCTGTTGCTCAAAGGCACAGGAGAAGAAAAAATATACCGTCCAGAATATTTGAGTCCATTTACAAAGCTGCTGAGCTGTCCCCCTGAGCGAAGGGAAAGCATGGGTCTCATACAGTTAATCCAGGCATACAGTCCACTCCTATCCCCCATAGATTATCATGTACTATCTCACAACAAAGTAAAAATAGAGGAAAGTATTTAAAGTCTTCGAGAGGCTAAGACAACTATGGTTCAAATGGAGAATAACAGCATTGCACAAACTCAAATCTCTGTTGGAGTTATTCTCAAACCAAATGCTAAGCGTTAACCTAGCCACTCTTTACATATAATGGATGCACCATGGCTGTAAATATCTGTGCTAGTAATAACTATTTTGATTTTGATATTTTATCTATATTTTTATTTCTAGTTAGGTCTGTCTGACCTAGCGAACACGACTGAAGTAAAGCTGAAGCAAAAGCAGCTGAAACTAGAGCGATCTCGGGTCGACCCAGAAACCGCTCCAACATGAGTGAAAATGACCTCAAACATTATTGTTATATTTATTTTTCATCATGTGTTCATTTTGTCACATTTGATTCTGTGCAGCATCAGGCCGCCCACAAGCCTGCTGTGTTCAAATATGTAGACTAGAAAATTTAATAAAAGCAGACATTTAAGCAGTCCACCAAATACTATCCACCTGTATTTAAGTTATGGATACACAGCAGGCCACTAAGCAAAGGAAACACAAAGCAGAGCAGGAGTGCAGCCTCACAACAGGAGATAACTTTGACTCGTTCATGCAGAAACCTTGGAAGTGTGAGTTCAATTTCAAAATGAATTTCTCTTACTATCCTCCTATGGGGATAATAGCGGAAATATTTGCAAAGCCAACTAAACATTGGGGTTGACATTAGCAAGTGGATATCTAAACAGTTGGGAAAGAAAACCCAAAGAAAAATAAATGCTACTTTCGGTTTGGTTGTTGTCTTAGCTCAAATCAGAGGAGGGACTTGTACTTAAATAGTGCACACTTGTCTAGATTTGCACACTGTAGCACTGTGTACTTTTGGATTCTCAATCACTTTGATGAGTAGGTAATAAAGCGAGTGGGGATTTGTCTTACAGACACCAAACAGACACAGAGATTTAGTACGAGCAGTGACTCGCGGTGCCAGCCCTGTAGAGCACACAGATATACTGCAACAGAGGAGACTGGATTTACAGACTTCAAGTGTGTGGGCCCTCCAAATGTTAATGGGCTTGAAGATTGGGGCATGTTTTGAAGTCCAACCAAATGCCAATTCATGGGCATAGGTTTCCTCTGGGTGCTCCCATTTCCCCTACCACTAAAAACATGTACAATAGGCCAGAATGACAGAGAGTGTGTGGTTGGTGGTGGTCGGAGGAGCCGATGGTGATTCCGTCGTTGGCATGGCTTTCAAATTCGAGACTAGAGGCAGGACTAACAAACCCATTGGGGTTAAAAAGAAAAACCGTCGGAGCAGCCAGTTGCAGCGCAAGTTCATCTCATTCAAAACAAAAGATAAGGCAGCCATCTTGACTAGTTTGTTGACTAGCTGAAAATGACGCATCGCTAACTCCAGTGCTGTGATTGATCTGGTAGTGTTCTCACCAGAGTTTGGGCCAACCAACGACACAACCCCAGACTGTCTTCCAATGTATCTCATACACGGAGTCCAGCTGGCTTGCCGGGCCACTCGTTTCCGGATCTCAATGTCTTCTCTTTCTACGTGACATATGCTGATGACATGAGCATTGGCCCAATCCATGAGGAGATTGTTCAGCTTGTCATCTGGTGTCTCGTGTGCATGTTTTAAATGTTTCCTTTTCAAAGTATGAAAGAAAAAAAGTTGGTCTGGCTATAAGAATACACAGTATATCCATCACTATCAGAAGATCTAATGGACCTTGTTGGACTACTGCTATAACTTTAATATTTTAATAGAAAGGGTGTGTTATGTGAGTTACAGCAGAGATGTGTAGCTTACCCAGACAAATCCCTGGAAAAATTATTGACAAATGAACTTCCAGAGCGGGTTAAAAGGTGAGCGGGCACACTTGAGCTCAAATGGGCTATAAACTTCATCTCCTTATTACGCCTATCAATATTACACCAAGTAGTGCAGTCCCTACGAAAAGTATTTCCTATCCCTCCTATTCCAACTTGAGTGAAAGCATACAGCGCTAACAGGTGAATTCCAGAGCTCCACATGTCCTTGTTAGCATCGCTCTTCCACGCCGCTCTTGTTTTCATCCCTCTCAACTCCTCCATGTATCTCTCGACCCGTGCAGCTGTTTAACACTAAATCATTTGAAATTCACCACGGCGGTTCTCTCCAAAACGTGTGATGTTTCTTATTTTAGAATCCATTATCATGCTCCAGTGTTGGGGAGAAGCACCTATTCTGTGATTTACCGCAAGTCAGAGGGAGGGCAGTTGTGGAGTTGCGTAAGCCGAACCAACTGTCGAATAATTTTTAACTACAACAACATCATGAAAAATAGAATTTGCCTCTGCATTATCTAACTACAAAGGAGCACAGTTGGACATGCCACAGTGTAACGATACAGGATCTTCTGCTTGAAACTGCATATCAACCACACCCGAGTGCTAATTGTAAATGAACAAATGCTCGCAGCCATGGCAGAGCACATACACCATATGACGCTAATGAATGGAATGGCTAAGCTACTCCTTGGCTTTCATTTTGAGAATAGCTCCGATATAGGTCAACAGCGCCCAACACAAAACACCAGAGTTTTCTCGCAATGTTGACCGACTTCTAATACATCATCAGAGAAAACAAGGTCAGCGATACTCGAGAGGGATCCCTGCCTTTAGCACGAAGCAACCAATTGTTTCTCATCCTTTAACCGGACAGATGCTTGATCCATCAGCCTCCTTTAGCCACGGGACAGACGCGAATCCTCAAACGGGACGGCGGGGAGAGAGAGAGCACAAGGGGATAGTTTGACAAAGCCCCGGTCGTGTCCCTGATGACAGAGGAGAGGCACATATGGAAGAGCTGCTACAGTGTGCCCTTTCCCTTATGTAAAAGCAGCCAGGCCGAGGCAAGTTTATTGGAAGCTTAGGTTAGAGCAAAGGCAGTTGTCAACCAGCTCTCATGCAGAACAATAGTTATGTATGATTCTTGAATAGCATCCTAATCACCATCTATTACTGAGGAATTTGTAACATTGAGAGGGTAATCTTTTAAATGGGCTGTTACCATGTGTGCTCGCGTCACACAAATCAACATTAACTGAGTTTGAATGGTTTACTATTGCAAACCATCTAAATCACGAGTGCCCAAAGTGGGGCCCGCGGGCCAAAGACGTCCCTCCAAGGGGTTTCATTTGGCCCTCAAGATGGCGGTTAGATTTGTAAGAAGTATCTACTTTGATTAATGTGTAACTGAATAGACTGTCAATAGGTACAAAGGACACCAAAACAGCATGTCCTCCTCAATACCACAGTAATGAAAGGATTTTTAATCATAGATCTGTTTACAATTGGTCCTTTAATGCAAAATAGTATTGCATTTGGCCCTTCGCCTGCTGATTTTGGCCCTCCATTGCCTAATTTGGCCCTTCATGGAGAAAACTTTGGGCACTCCTGATCTAAATGCTGTTCTGTATTCTGTACAACAAATTTGCTTCTTTTCAATTTTGCGCTAATGCAATCTTGAATCTTTGCTGAATACCTAAGGACGGGATATACACTACAGTAGTAGTGAACTTGATATTTTTAAGTCATACAGCCTAACATCTGCACAAACATATGAATTAAATACTATCATTCATTTTATTTTGGATACTAACCTCATTGTCTGTGTGTTCACCTGAGCTGGTTTTTATGTACATTTCAAGTTTAGAGTGTGGAAATCGTAATGGAAGTAATAATTTGTATACACTTTTTGCCACATGAAGAAAGTGACGCCGTTTGAGGACGACTTGATAGAGTAATCTTAAGGTAATGTCTGTAGGATTCTCTCTGTTTTTAGATATTATGAGTCTTTTAGTTTTTTTATTTCCAAACTGGTTTTGCCATAGGATCTGGCAACCCTAAGAGTGGGGCTGGGGCACATTCTGCTTGATTACTAAAACAGTTTCTATTTATTTAGACTTATTTAATCTGTTTTTCTAGTATCTATATAATTATTTTAATATTTGATTAGTTGTCGATTAATCGGTGAGTTCATTCACCCTACTTTTTACAGACTTTCCAGAAATCTGATTCATCTATTAGAGTTTATAAGAGGATCCACATATCTAATGCTAAATTGTTGTAGAAAACACATTCATATCTCCTGAGTATTAGTAAAAATGCCACCATTGACTTGTATGACCAGGGCACATACTAGACCAAGGAGGGACCATTTTGAAGGCTTGTTAAGTATAATACTAAGACTGACTTTCAACATATAAAGTAAACTAAAGAGGGCTGTGATACTGCGACCAGGGTCTGAATCCTCTATGTGTAAAAGAAATATGTGACAATCATTTAGAAACTTAACAGGCCGCGATCGGGGAGATTTACAAGTTCACAGGTCACGTTATCACATCTGTACATGACAAATTTTAAATGTGTGAAAAAGTACTCATATGTCGACAATAACGATAAATAACTAATACCATTGGGTCTGATAATTCAATTGCTGTCTTACAACATTTTTTTCTTACTGCCTCAACTGTAAAACCAAGAGGGGGAAAAGAGATGAGAAAGAGGCACCTGGACACACTGAAAAGCCATCACAGCTGGGGCGCTCCTGGGAGCTTCTGTGAACAAAACGACTTGTCTTATAGCTCTCGTTCTGGTTTCCTGCTGTTCGAGACATCCTTCTAACGCGGCGACTATCAAACACACATCCACCTAGCTTTATTTAGCTCTAAACAGATCAGCATGCAAATTAGCGAGCGTCGCCTTTTATGCCCAAAATTGAGTCATGTTGTCTGCGTGGCCATTTACCGGGCGAATGCTGCGGTAATGAACATCTGTTGGGGCAATAATGTTCAGCTAAACATTCATAGCAGCAGCTGAAGCCGCCATTAATCTAAGGAAATAAGACTAGCTTTTACTTTAGCACAACGTAGCGGGGAAGCCTATTATTTCTGACATTTCTTCCTCTCTCGCTTGCTCCCTCGCTCTCCCTTGCTTGTTATTGCAGCTCAACGCAAAGCTGCCTTCATCTCTGTTTGCTTACAGCGCATAAGCCTTGAGGGGTGCGTTTATTTTGTTTTGTTTTGCTTTGCGTCTCGTTCCGGCGCAGAGGACAGTCATTGGCGAGGCGGTTACCCCACGTGCGCCGTAAGTCAATTAGGCCTGCCATTATAAGACAGAAGCACCAGGGGAAATAAAGGCGTGGATTTGAATGTGCTACACTGATTTCTAGCCCTCGAAGCCTCTCCAGACGTAGCGCTGGTAATAATTGGGGGATTCTGACGGAAGGTTTGTTTCCTTCCTGTCCCTCCTCCCCACTCCTTTCAATCCAATCTAGGCTGCCTGGCTCACCTCCGCGCCCCGATCCCCTTAACTCTCTTTATCTAGCAGCACATGGGTTACAGGCACTTTTACTCCTTCCTAATCTAATTGCTCGGGGTGTAACTGTGCAAACCAGGATGCTGACTGTTTGTGCTGCTGAGGACATACATGATTTGGCTCACACCGAGTAAATAGTAGATTATGTGCTATACTGTGCTTTGTCCAAACACAGCTCCTGGTATGGGTATTGATTTGCTGAAAGTTTTCCACGAAATTTTCTGCCTTATATTGGCCCTTCGTAACTGTATTTCAGGTATACTTTGTTTGGCATAACCTACGGAGAAGCAACTTATGAAAAATGAATGAGAACTATCAGTCAGATTTTGGCCAATCTCATCAGTATTGTCAATATGGCTCAGTTCTTATATTTACTGTAAATCCTCTTGTGACTGTCTAATGTTGTCTAATTAAAACAGTAGTAATACTGAAATGGAACTGTTTTCACACCCAAGGGAACTAATTTTGGTTTTGTCTCTGTGATAATTTTTCACACCAAATTTGAAACTGCAGATTTAGTGCTCTCTTCAGACGTACCACTCTATTTTCCAAAAGCCCAAACACAACACATAGCTAGCTTTCTATACAGCAGTCAGCCAAGGTTGAAGGAAGATGATACTGCCGTAGTGACGAGATTCCATCCGAATTTTATTGTTCATAATGTATTTACAGTATATGTGACACTTGAATTTACTATAGTTCAATCACTCAAGAGGATTTGTCAAAAGAGTTGTTTTCATTCATGAAGCTGGTTCTTGTTGTTCTCATTGAAGTTGGCCAGTATTTTGGAAGGAAGGACACGAAACATTGGCATGTATTAGAAGCTCCAACACAGTTGATCAGTGAACTTTATTTTTGATGACTCCAAACTGACTCCAATCCAACTATATTTTAATGGAGAAACGCTCATTCCAATGAGCCACACAAACCTCACAACAATTTCTTTGAGACCACAATCTATGGTCAAAAATGCCTCATTTAAGCACTCCTGGAGTCTATAACTCTCACCAAAACAAATCATTTTGACTTTTAGAATTGAGTAGAAATTAGCTACATTTTCCAAGCTCGTCTCCACTGAAACGCCACAGTGAGGTTGTCAAACTCCTCGCACTTTATTGAAACCTCAAAAAATCTGTCACGCTGGAAAAGCTGCTGCAATGGGATGTAAGCACTGCTTCCACGATCAATATTTTGACACATCTCATGACAGCGTAATTATTTGCTGGGATCCCCGCCAAGGCTTTAATTGTTACATGCGTAATTACACGTTCAGTTGAAGAGATCTTGGAACAAAGCAGTGGTTCTCACATTAATATTGCTTTACAAATACTCCTTTCATCTTTCCTGTCGTCTTAGCTCCATAGTCCTGCTATGAAAGAGGATATCTACTCGTAACCACAACGGGCACCTCACACAGATCAATCCATTACAATATGGGCAAACCAAGATGTGTCTCTCATGGACGAGTTGATTATCCAACTTTTGGCACTTGAAAGGCAGGCGCCGACCACAGTTTTAACCAACCAGATATTGGCTTTCAGTGTTTAGAAAGATGTCTACAGTTAGCAGTCCATCAGAATCAAAAAGGCCATTTAGCAGATAGGGAAACATTTTGTAAGAGCTTTTAACAACTGGTCAAACAGTTGATTGTGAGATTATTATAGTAGTAATTAATTAGGGCTGAATCATTTATGAACAATATCCAACTACTCCAGAAGGATAAGCATTCACAAACTGTTACCAACTGTCCACTCCACCCTCTTGATATCACTGAAGACCAATTTGCACCACGGGTTTGATAGAAATACAGTTCTGATCTATGGAAGTTTGCAGCGTTCAAAAAATGTCTGCACAGTATGCCGTTTCAAATCCTACATCCCCTTTCTTTAAATCAGGTGGAGCCCTTGACTTGCAGCTATTGTATGGAGCCATAAAATCTCCATCTGCGGGTAGCATTTTGGTGCAATCCACAGCTGCAATCTCAGATAATGCATTCTTGTCATAAAGCTTTAATGTGGACTCCAGGCATCACATGATGGGGGGAATACGGCGTGACGAAGAGGACAGTTCTAACCTCTCACACTGTACTGATTCTTTGAAATATGCTTATAAGATATGCTTTAATCCATGAGTCTCAGAGATGGACGTAGCATATGTCAGTGAGTCGAGAACTGGAGCATAGTTGTTTTACTTGGAAAATTATTTGGAAGGAATGTGGAATCTTTTTCAAATACTGTATCTGTTACAAAAAAAACACACATTTGCCTTAGTCTACAGTATTTGGGTTGTATCTTTGTGACAACAACTTATTCATGTTGGCCTCCTCTGATGTGACTATGTAATCATTTATTTCAGGACATAAATGACCCAAATTACTGCCATTATGTATGAAAATACAGTTACAAACTAAACTTATAAACTTGTTACTTTTCTGTTACTTTTTCCATGTTTTTGATATGTTCAAATGTAATTCAGGTGTTGTTGTTGTTGTTGAGTATTATTTTATTATTTTTTTTAAATGCTTTTGCATTACCAGCCAGTATCTTGAAGACTAAACTGCCTTATTTTAATTGTCCTGGCTGATAGAATCATTTACTTTCTTGTTAATCTGAGACAGTTTTGAACAACTTGTAGATGATCTTTATGTAAATGGCTTCAATAAAACAAACACATATTTGATTTTTCTCTTTTTTTGAGACAGTAATCCAAAAGTAATGTAACTTAGTTACTTTCTTGAGGCTGTAATGAGGTAATGTAACTAATTACTTTTTGAAAAGAAACTAAGTAACTTACCCAACACTGTTTATAAGTTACTCAAATAAGTAGTTTTGACTTGAGTAAAGAAAGATCTGCCTGTAAGTATTGTTGCACTTGTAGGTCCATTGGAAATTTGTATGTGTTGAAAAAAACCTTGATATTAGTGCGTATTTGACCTTTCAGTGACCCAGTGGCTGTAGGAGTGGTGGGATGACACCTTTACTTTACACCACAGTGGCCTGAGGTGGGTTTCTGGTTGGTTTTCTCTGCAGATGGACCCATCTCCATGGCTGGAACGTACGCATAACCATAAAGGCCACCACGAAGGAAAGCAAAGGCGCCATGGTAACCACCCATACAGCCACTGGGTCACTAAAAGGTCAAACACACACTAATATCAAGTGCTTCTTTTTCACATAAAAAGATCCGCAATGCAAGTTTAGAGTAAAGAAAAACATCTTATTTCCTTACTCAATCATATCTATAGATCACTTTTTGCAGTGTGTAAATGTTGCTACCAAAACCAATATCATGTATGTTTGCGAGTTCCATAGTCTGTACCTCTTATTACTAGAATGTATTCATGTAGGAGGGACAGCCAGCCTCTATCCTCATTACCAGTCGGAGAATAGGCCTGGTTGTGTTTACAAAGCAGCACCCGGCGTGTTCCTCCTCCCTTCTCACACACACACACACTCACACACACACAAGGGGGAAGTGTTGTAATTACAGCCGCACATACACCAGACAGCCATCAGAGGCACAGGTGGGAGGTTTGTTGTTCGGGGCTACAGCAGCGGGGCTCCAGTCTGCAGGCTCCGCTCGCTCACACTGCTACAAATGATGAGGAGCCCAGCGCACGTTGACCAAATGCCACCTGCCACAGCACCGCCACAATTCACTATATGGCCCTACGTCGACGCCATTGATGTTGAAGCCCGAATCGATTTGCCTGCGAGAGGTGAAAATTGATATTGAAGATGGAGGCAATTTGGAAAAGCATCCTCTTTGTTCGCTCGGATGAAGGAAGGCATTTCACCAACAGATTAGAAGTGAAATTTGTCAGTTTCAAAATTGCTATGATGGTTTTTATACGAAAAAGCAGGCCGCTATGTACAGCGGGAACGGCAGAGATGTTATATTTGCCGTGTGTTTCATGAATCTCCAGACAAAGGACTTTGCAAAAATAGAATTCAACAAAGGCATTCAAATTGTATGTAGAAGCAGCTAAAATTAGAAACCTCAAAAAGATGACTCTTGTCGGCGAGCACTTTGATCAAAGATACAAAACACTTACTGTCAAGTTGAGATTTGTGACCAAACACCTGCAGTGACGCCCACCTATCCCTTTTATCCGGCAGAATGAAAGAACTGTCCTGATTTCCAGCATGAATGCAGCATTTCATTCTCTGATCAAACCCTGACTAAAATTATCATTTGAATTGCTATATTCAGCAGTGTTGAGCATAAACTGGAAAAATGATGACATTTAGATGGAAATAAGGTGAGAAGACATATACCGGTAGATTCACAGAAAGGATTAGCATAAGCATTTTTTTTACATCAATATGTATGGAGCTGTTTGTGGAATCACATAAGGGGAGATGAATTGAACCCGGTTTTGAGTTGACAATGCTTAATACCGTATGGATGGGATTTGGTGGTGTTTGGAGAGGCATTAAGCTGATTTCATCTAAAACCTAAGGACATACCTCGGCAAACGGTCCCATTCTCAACTGCCTCGTTCCCAGCTTTGCACATGCAGCGGCCAATGGGTACCATCCATTCTCCATCTCCGTTGCAGTAGAGTTTAATGGGCACGTCCACTTCCTCAGCATTGGGGATGCACACGCCCCTCGCTGCCACCAGAGAAGTACTCTCCGCTCCCGACAGAGTCTCCTGGAACAATGCGCCGTTGGTGATGATCCTGGGGCACTTCCGGTAGAAGACGCGGACCGCTATCAGCGACATACAGCCGCCATAGTCTTGGAAGGCCAGATAGAAGCCGTTTTTGGAAACCGGGCCAAAACTCCTAACTTCTGTGTTTATCTTCATCACTCTGCCCCCTAAGTCGACCTGAGAAAAGCTCTCATCGGCTGCGATGGTGTCAACTTTAATCCAGGGGTTCTCCATCCAAGGAGGCGAGTGTCTTGTGGCCGTGTCCGAGTCCGACTCATAGTAATACAGGTTGAACGTTTCTTTACAGGAGCCCGGGACATTGGGGATACTACTGCAGTCCCGCACTGAGAACTTCATCTCCACATGGATGCGCTGGGCGCCCCGTCGGCGGATGTACTTTGTGCGCACCCAGTTGTTTTGGTTGGAGTCAAAAACATTGCAGACCTGGTACGTCCTGATTGTGTTCATGTTCTCGTCGTAACCGCTCACCTCCTCCCACTGTAACAGAGGAAGACAACGGCGGAAAATGAATTAGCAGGAGTACTGACAAAGCACACTGACAGTAAACATTTACTTTAATACTTTGGAGAACTTGTAAAGCTGGCATTTAATCTCATAGCCACTCTAGTTTATGTGATAGTGCTTCTGTTTTATTGGATTTTTATTAGACACTTTCATTGCACCTATATTAGTGTTTTTGTTGCCAACGCTCTATCTATTGGATTATATATTACCACCGCTGTAAAGCCGTACATTAGGTTAGACGAGATTGATTCTGATGTACTACTAAACCAAATATGTTCTGTGAAGAATTAATAACATTACATGTAGGAGAAAAACATTTGTTGAAAAGCTTTTTTTTTTCCTAGTAATTTTGGTTTCACTACAATTAAGTTAAGCTAGCGCTAGCTAGGCATTTGTTGAGCTAGCGCTAGCTTGACACGAACATGCAGAGTCAATTCACAATTCATATTTTAGTTCTAATAGTTTCAAAATATTCTCTCAAATATATCTACACATA
>OMNZ01047674.1:0-13906 GCA_900303255.1 Lesueurigobius sanzi | reverse complement strand
TGACAAATAAAAGTAAACTAAACTAAACTGTATGCAAAAATTCTTCAGTCTTCATCTGTACTCTGTAGTTGAAGTGTAGGACGTTTCGATCTTACTCCTACATTTCAACTACAGAGTACAGATGAAGACTGAAGAATTTTTGCCTACGATGGACAACTCCTGTACGACTGAGAACCTACACAAACAAATCTAAAGTTATGGCCCCGTCTGTCCAGTCTGCTGCCTCTACATCACCCCAGGGGCCTCAAAAGCTTAACTCCGTCCCAGCGGTTTTGTGGTAATAACTTATGGCAATTAAAGTGCTCATTTATTCAGTGCATCCTCACACACAGATCCATGCGTGAGCACACTCCTCATCAGGCCCACAGGCATTGCTAATTGGCTCTTTAACTCCTGCCTCATTTGGCTTTGTGCTCTTTAACTACATCCATGACTAAAAAAAAACAACAGAACAGTACAAAATGTTCATTAGTTTCTTTGTTATGCATAAGATTTGAATATTGTCTGAAAATGATTGGTGAATATAATAGATAGTATAATGGAATAGATTGGACACAGAGGGGAAGTCAAATAAGTTGCTCAAATGTTATTTTCAATTCAAACACTGCCATCTAGTGATTATTGTTGCAGAGTACAGCAAAAAGACGCAAGGAAGTTTGTTTCTCACACAGGTCTTCTCTATTGTCTGTCCAGCTTAATGTTGACATATTTTTTGCAGCCAAAAAATAATAATAATAAAAGAATAAATCAATTTAATACAATGCATGGGACTTATTAATGTGCAAAAGTTCCATTTTAGTTCCAGTGAAGCCTCGTTTAGTCCCGATTTAGTGATTTCTGTAATCTTGTTTTGACACAATTTGCTGAAAAACAAATTACTCACAAATAGGTTGCATTCACATTATTGAAATCTTCTATTTCAGGAGGAGCCAATAAACTCTATGAGAGAAAAAAGAGGTTTTGAAAGAAATGTTCAAAAAGAAATTTGACAAGTGTTTTCTTTTTGAAAGTGATTGCCATATTTTTTCTTTCTGAGCAACATCATGCCACCAATTTTGGACACCTTTATGAGAAAATAACTACACGTTAGTTAATTAGTGCATTTTAACAGTTACCATAGTTACCTGCACAGAATTTTCATCTGCTCTCCACCTCAATTTTAAACTATAGGCTATTTAGAGTGTGATGTCACAAGAATGCAAACCTACTGTGGTTAAATTGAATGGAGCGTGCCGTGTTTCAGTAACTTACCTTAATAATATTGTTATCGCAATTAGGGCTGTAACAACTAATCCATTAATCATCAGCTAATGGATTATTGAAATAGTTTTCAACTATTTAAGTAAAGGATTAATCGTTTCTGGGATATACAGACTTAGAGTAAGAATTGCATGTGGTATTTCTTGTGAAAAAACTATGTCTCTAAAGGCTTTGGTTATAGAAAAAGTTTTTTTTTGCAAATATTTTAGCTCTATTTGTTCCAAATATGAGGTAAATCTCGGACCATAATCTGATCAGAGCAAAAAGAGGACTCCTTCTACCTCTCACTCACAATCCCAGACTGAATTTTAGAGATTCTTAGCTTTCAAATGAGGAATGACGTGAAACTTGCAAAATCCTACAGGAGGATTGCATTGGTCATTTTATTCAAGAAAGACAGCAAGTCAAAAAACAAAAACACTCTAGGATTCACTGTGAATCTGAACTGAAGTAAACTACGTATAACTACCGTGTTGTAAAGGACTGGTGATCATCTCAAGTGGTCAAACAATGACAAGTCTGTGTGTGCCCTAGTTATTTTTGCCAAAATACTCTTCCTGAAAATGTGATCCTTCTTTGACTGAAAGTAATTGTATTTAGCGGGGCAACAAATGAAAGTGCTTGAACTGCACTCTTGTCTTCTAAATGAGTTTATGTAGCCTACATTTTAAAGCATACCTGATCTGTAAAGCACATGGATTATTTCACATATGAATTGTGCTCGAGCTATTGGCATTACACAACCATAACACGTTTTTGGTGGGTTTTACACAATGAGACCCAAAGAGCATGCATGTTGGGCCAAAGGTACGTAATGGACAACAAATGATCAAATTGTCTACAGCAGTGACAGTCCTTCCCAAACTCCAGCAGGTTTTTGTTCTTCTAAGTAAAATGTAAAAGTTATAATTATTTTAGATGCAATAATATGTTTCTTTCCTGATTGTAAGTGCAAAAAGGTTTTGCTGACTTGCTCAAATCAAGGTCAAATTATCAAATTATTATTATTTGTTATACTTTATTGAAGGACTGGGCGATATATTGATATTTAAGATATATCAATATATTTTTAAATGAGATATGGAATTAGACCATATACTGTATATATCGATATCAAATTTGCACTGTAATACTTGCTTCAGGCAGGAAAAAGATGGATTATAGGCTATTTTTATTTAACATATTTTTTAATTTAAAAGTGCCCCTTACAGAGATTTGTTGTACAGTGTTTATGTTTACAGTTTATAGTGAGTTTTCAATAAAAGTACTCACATTTGGCTTTGACTGATCATTTCATTTCACAGCTCTCACTTTGCAGAAAAAATATCGGGATTTATATCGTATAACGATATTCAACTTAAATATATCGGGATATGACCAGCCCTACTTTATTGTGTCTATTTCGTTCAATAGCATTGTTACAATCACACTTACAGCTTCTTAGAAAAAAGACACTATTTTTAAGTTAATAAAAGTGTATCATTATAATGAAAAAATAAATAAATAAAAGTACAACAACCAATAAACAAAATAAAATAAAATAAAGAAATGATCAAAGAAATTGTTATTATAATTAAACAAATACACATGGGGTTCATTAAAACTCAACTTATTTTTATGTGATTGACCTTTGAAGGCCCTGTGGTGCCTCTGAGGACCCCCAGGGGGCCCCGGACACCTCTTTGGGAATCACTGGTCTATAGCCAAATAAAAAATTAATTAATTAATTCCACTAAATAGTTGTGTGGTAATTTACAGACTGATTCAAATCCTAAATCTTGCAACTGCACTGTCTTCAGTCAAAGCGTAAAGCCTTCATTCTCGTCCACGCAGATATGCAAATGTACTCTTTCTATAAGGCTATACTACGTCTCTCTCTCCTCCGAAAAGCTGATCCTACTTTAATTATTGAGAAACTTTGGTCATTAGTTATCATTAGGAGCTAACTGGTGCGCTTAAGCCTCTGATCATCCGGAGTCTGCAAGTGCACCGTCAGCAGAAAAAGTTTGAAGAGGCTCAATTACAATTCACCACAACTTTCCACTGGAACGTACCACAGCCAGGGATCGCACTGACTGCCATTAAAACCAAACTGCTGCACTAAAAACGAATACGCGAAAGGCTAAAGTCTCAATGTATTTTGCACTTAATCTTATTACACGTCTTAAAAGTTGACGAGTTCATGCTGTGTGACCGAAAAATAGCAGACTATAGCAGTAATAGGGTGTAGAAGTTTTCAAATATAGTCATTATTGTCTAACCCACAGGGCTTATTTCGATTCCGTCTGTTACAGAAAGACTATAGAGCGACAGAATGCACATACAGAGATCAGAGCACTGGACTAATATGGTCCCGGGTCTAGTCAGGACTCCAGTCGGATTTAGACATTTTATCTTTGATTCTGGCAATATTTTGAGATGATAAAAAGCTGCTGATGAGATTCATTTACGTTGCTGTTTAAGTTCAGGCCAGAGTCTATTATTACTCCTAGATTTTTAGCTGCAGAGTCTCAAGGTGACTGATAACACATACTTTTGCCTCTGTGGACCAAACAAAGATTTAGCTGGAGAAAGTTTGTTTGGCATTCACACACTGAACACATGCTTTGGGAAATAAAGGGTGGCACTCGACACATGTAAATTATAAAATATGATGACAGTCTTGATTATTTTTTGTAAAAAAAAAAAAAAGAAGAAGATGGAGCAAGAACCTACTCCATACGTAACATTTGGGATTGTACTGAGGTCAACTATTTAAAAAAAAAAACATGCTCCTAATGACCAGCTAGACACAGACAATTATGTTTGTTGCAGTGGTGGACCTAACCTACAGTTGTGCTCATAAGTTTACATACCCTTTCATCTTTTGGTCATTTTTCATTGAATATGAATGATTATGGTTCATTCATTTTCATTTTTCGGGGGGCGGTATTGTGCCTGGATCACATGTTGCCTAAAGTGGTTTCGATAGGTCCTCTCAGTCATTTTGAAAGACAAGGTTTTACAAAATCTGTCATGACTCTATTTTAATAAATAAATGGAGGCAAACCTACAAACGACTCGTGGGCAGAGTCATGGAACATGAATTTAATTGGAAACTTGTTGAAATGTGTGTGTGGGGCTCTCAGGGGATGACGATGCCTTGATTTTCATCCTTTAGAATGAAGGACATCCCTCAAGGATTTCTGTCAGAGCTCTGGGTATTCTGTCATTGACGAGTTTTCAGTTAATGTGAGTAATCTGAGTTTACTCTTTTGAAATCATAATGAAACAGAAACTACTCAAACGTCCCTGATCTAATGTTTACATGACAACAACTGCCAGGAAAACTATTCAGGAGCAAAGAAAAACTCACTTCAGCTGAAATACAGGACTCTCTGACAAAATTGGACTCACTGAATTGTTGATGCGCAATAACTTTTGATCAGGGACATTTTGCTAGTTTCTAGTTGAAAAGAGTAAACAGACAATAAATGGCTTGACGCAGCCACTAACCATGAGGGAAATAAAGGTTTTTGTGTTATCATTCATATTCTATGAAATGCATAAGTCTTTAGTCAACATCTCCACAGAGATGAGCTGGAGACACCCCCGCTCCCAGTAAAGTTACAGTACACGCCACTCACACGTTTCTTACTTCATTTTTTAAAGGTATTTTTCTATAAGAAAAAAAATATCTGTAATAAAATGTATTTTATTTATTGGGTGAAATGTTACGCAATGTACCTTTTTTTTTAACCAGGAAAGTCCCACTAAGATTAACAGGACAGAGGGGGCTCCTATTGTACATGTTTTTAGTGGTAGAGGAAACCGGAGCACCCGGAGGAGACCGTAGACGCAGAGAACACATTTTGAACAGGAGTCTATAAATATGTCTTATAACTTTCAGAGTCAGTCTCAGAAATTGTAACAAAACTAGCCTGCAGTGTAAGCTACAGTATCTCATAGGAATACGGTGTTTAATATGTGCCACACTGAACATAAAAAGATTTTGGTGGTGGAGTATTGTGATCTTATAATGCCAGAGTGCCAGTAATGACACAAAGAGCAGTAAAATGAAGATCCCCTGAAATAGATCGAAAGGACATGATCAATACCCTATTCTCAAATGTACAGCTTGTGTTACACCAACTTGAGCTACAGGATGTTACATAACCCCTTGTGATATTTGTCATATGGATGTCGGGATTAACCGGTTTTATGATTGCCACTGTTATAAAAGCTTACGGTAGGTTAATCGTGAGATTTTAGGACCCACGGTAAATGGCTGTCATGTCTCATGCGCGCTAAAGTGCACACTCGCCAGTAAAGGCTGATGAAATGGCATCCAGTGTTCAACCAAAAACACATGAAGTCAGTTAAATAATCCAATGTGCAGAAAGAAAATCTTATCTACATTGTCGAGGTGAAAGCTTAATTTCCAGGATAATTCCATAAAGTTGCCAAAGGAAAAATCCCCAAAGAATCATGTGCACGCTGCATTTGTGATGTCATGGTAAAAACAAAGGTGACACTGCAAGTAAACCAGATATTTCTAAAAATATTTTATTTTCAACATAGGCTGAAAGTTCAAAAGGTTTTTTAACCTAAAACAAGCATAAATAATGTATAATGCCTTGTTTCCATTTTGTGAAAGTTTGGACAGTACTTTTCTAAGATTTTGAGAAATGATCTGTATTTTCTTCCTTAATTCTGATCATTGTGAATAATTGTAAAATTGCAAATTATTTTTTCTCACAATAATCGTGAAATTCGAGAAAATTTTGTATCATGACATTCCTAATTTGTGTTCGTCCCAACCAAACTCAAATAAATGTAGAGGGTTGGGGCTGGGTCAAGGGCACCAGCGTGTTAAACATTGGACATACCAGCTCAAGTTATACAGTTATTTCAGAAGAGAAACTAAAGCAAAACGCCAAACATTATCTGTGAAATTCCTTTTACACAAGCAGCCAAGGCGCAGAGTAGGATTGCACGATATTGAAAAACCTTGCGATACAGGTGTGCAATATTGCAATAACAAAATGATTTACTGTTTCAACACAGTATGCAACATTCAATGCAAACACAAATCATAGGTAATTTGTTTTTCAGCAAATTTTGTCAAAACAAGACTTCAAAAAGCAGGACCTAAACTAGGCTAATACAGATGTAAATTGGAAAATAGAACCTAAAACTAAACTTTTGCACACAAGTTCCATTAAAAGCCTACCCTGTCCCAGTGCAAAGTAGAATTATGGTAGGATGAACTCAAAACAACAGGATTGAGCCACAAATCAGTAATTCTAAAAGCCTGGAACAGTCAGAAGATAAGTCTCTACTTCAAATCCAGGCTGAAAACAGTTCTTTTTAGCTGTGCATATGAAACACTGAAAGTATTTTATCTGCACTCTTTGCTTTTAATGTAAAATGAATGATTCTATTTGTTTGATTAACGTTATTTTCCTTCTTGTAATTGTATGTAGCTATGAAACACTTTGAATTGCCTTGTGTATGAATTATGCTCTTCAAATAAACTTGCCTTGCTTTGCCTGATTGTTGCATCATTCCCACGTAAGTAGAGACCTTGTGGTGACACAGATAAAATGTTACATTCAATGCCTTCTAAAACCATAGCAGTGTTAGGGTCACAGCATGCTCATAGTTTCAAAAACACATAGGATTTATAAAGACCATAATGTTGATCATTTTAATTCTGGGTCAGTCCTGGTTCAGATGACATTTCCTAGCATTATGGATTTAGTCTGAGTTCACGCCACCTTCCTGCTTAGTCTGGTTTAACTTATAGGTTTCATCCTTTCTCCACACCAACCTAAGAGAATGATGCTGAGATCCAGACCTCTCCTGACAGCGGAGTATGGAAACTGGCTCTGAGTCACTGCAGACACTAAAACCACAAGAGAAAATATCAACAGAGCGACGTGGCACTGAACAGCAGGCTGCATTCAGGAATCAGGATGCACACTCAGCTCTTCCACAGCTCTGGCTCGAGTTCAAATTAAATCGGATGGCAGTACATTACACAAACATGGTGCTATATTGCAAAATCACTTATAACATAAACTCAATGCGATCGGACACAACACATTTTAAACTTAAAGTAAGCCATACTACACTAAGGCTACAATATTTCAGAACAAATAGACTTCATGCGCTTGTTACACTGATATTTCAATAACACACATAGTGACCCCTTAGGTTAAGGATCTAGTAACAGTACTTAGGCTCCCTCAGTATCTCCCTTAGTCATAAATGAGGCAAAACATGCAATTTTCATCACACTAAGTGATATCCTTTTGACCGTTATGTCATTCGAGTATTATCCATGTAGAAGGCAGTTGCAGGGGCCTTTAAACCATCTTGTCAAAAGCCAAACTAGAGCAACAAATGGTCAAGTCACAAATGTGTTGGTGAAAATGATAAGCACAAAAATGGACTGATGCATTTGATTTGTCCGTGAGAGCAGTGTTACAAACCATAGCTGTGCTGATGTCAACCTGGATTCATGCCTTTGACAGATAGGCAGGTTTCAAGATGAAAAGCTGCATTGTGGAAACTTCATAAGACAAGGAGAAAGAATTTAGTCTGGCTTTGGTTATTTGGACCCGGTCTATTTTTAGTTTCGAAAGGACTCAGTCTAGGACAGTCATTCTGAGTGCGGTAAGAAGCAAATTACTACATTGAATGGCCAGGTTAGTAGTTTATATTACGAAAGTAGTTCATTTAGTCGAAACAATTTTAAAGACATGTTTTCTATGCTATAAAGAATCAAACCGTGTCTTAACTAGTCATTACAACAAGGATACATCAGATTCAATCATTTGCGCTCAATGTTGTGGCTGTAGTTCAAAGCGGTAAAGTCAGATGTATCTTCGCTGTAAACGTGGTTATGTAATGGTCAAATGCAAGCTTTGATGTGGCAGTAAAGATGGGTCAATCACCTGTTTTGGGTCGTCGTAAAAAACCCCGATGGTGCTGAGTTTTGGTCCGAGGCTGCAGGTCTCCGTGTAGGCTGCCCCGCACTCCTTGTACGATCCTTCCCTGAATTTGTAGGCGATTGTGACATTTTTAATCGGAGGTGGTCCCGTCTTTACAACAATCTCGGTCAGAAGCCCCGAGTAAAGGACGAAAACTGTTATTGTCACTATTAGGCACACGACAAGGACGAGAATTAGGAAGATGAGAAGAATCAAATCCGACGACATGGTGCCGAGTCACAAACACAGCCACCTGGTGGAAATCTGGACTTTGTGGACAACGATAACACGAGGTTTGTGTAGATTTAAGAGGTTTACTGTTGTCTGAAGGTTTAAAAAGGACCGTCACGGCGCAAAAAGGGACAGTCCAGTTAGCAACGATCCCGGTTGTTTACTGTATTTTCCCAAACAGTGGATAGTACTTCCCGGATGTGCCATTCCGCACAGAGAAGAGGGGGGACCATAACATTTATCATCAGATGTACAAATAGTTTAAAAATAGATATAACTATAAACACATAAATTAATAAAAAACATATATGAAGATCCGTCATGTCACCAATCATACACAATATGAAACGACAATAATTCAAGACACGATTGTGATAAATGATCTGTTCCCCACAACATTGAAATGGTTTGGTCCAGAGCGCATGCTGTCACACAATTCCCCCGTTTCTCTTGTCTTAAGTATTACTCAGCTTTAATTTAAGTATTGATGACAAAGTGAACAAAATATTCAGTCGGCTATAATTAATTTGCTTTGCAAAACAAATTATAAACATATTTGTTTGTTTGTTCCGTTTTATTCTCTCATATGCTGCACAGAATTTATATCAAACATTCAAATAATCATTATTTAAAACAAATACATTTAAAAGTGTTTAAGAGAGTGTTCCCCGCAAACACACACTGAATATTATTAACAAAAATTAAATTACAGAAACATCTTCGGAATAAAGAGAAAAAGTGAATTATTGCATTACATTTCCTTTTCTTATGGAGTGAAACAAAAATGGTCTTGACCCACACTCGACAAAGTTCCTTCAGTCAGAGTCATCAATTACATCCTGTGGATCTTCATCGATGTTAGTTCGTTCCTCTGAATCACTCTCTGGAACCTGAACATTAGAACAAAACCCATCAAAAATCACAATAAAATTATGAAAATATATTAAATGCATGTGGCTATTTAAAACAAATGTATGATGTTTGCATATTCAATCATCTTACTGACCGTTTATTTGAATATTTATGCTATTTTAATTTCAGGTATATGTTTTTATAGGAAATTGTAGAACAGCGTTCATTGACAACTAGGTGTTCCAACATCTTAGCAGTTTTTTTGTTAACAGTGGCAGGCAATAATCATTAACCACTAACTTTATCTTATCTGTGCTCTGCCCTCCACTCTTCCAACAGACTGTTAACAAACTTGTACAGTTTACAATCTGCAAGATATCACCACGCCAGCAGCTATGGAGAGTGGACGTGAACAAGACACCCTACTAATTAATCGTTTCTGGTACATAGACTTTGCTTCAGAAATTTGTATTTTAGAGGTATAGGGATTAGTGTACACTGTATGTATACGCAAATGTAAGAAAAAAAAAAAAACAATTTCCAAGTACCTTTTACAGCTAAATAATGAATTGATTAATCATAAAATCAGCCAATTAATTGATAACCAAAATAATCTTTGGTTGCAGCTCTACGAGGGGGTGTTTATCGGCGAGCATTCATCAGAATTGTACCTCATCTGCTTCTTCATTATTCACTGGTGGTTCCGCTTCTTCATCATCATCATCACTTTCTTGTGTCTTTTGTGACAGTATCTCTTCTCCCTGCAATCAATAAAACGAATGAAACCAAGAGCTGAAACCGTAAACATCCAAAAGCAGCGGAGCATTTTACCCTCAGGTTTCGGTTCTTGAGGTTGCCCATCCAGAAGGCCTCCTGGCAGTTGTTGAGCATGAGCATGGCCTTCACCCTGTAAACGAACAGCTCGAGACTTTTCTTCAGCGCAGGGACGTGATTGGTCAGACTGGTGTCCTGGTGAATCTGAGGGCAATATCACAAATCACTTGAGGCAACAGTGGCACAGTGGGTAGAACCTTGCTTGTTGTTTTTGTTGGCCTTTGTGATGTAACTACCCTTTATTTATTTGGTATCAGTTGTGTGTTCTTTTATAGGTGTCTTATAATTATTTATTTATGTATTGCCATCTGTGCTACAAACCATAACTGTACTGTACTTATGTTTTTGTTTTTTTACACAGATGATTAAGCAGCACTTCTCACACTTACCACACATACCTAATACCACATACATGTACATATAATATTTGGTTCTTTGAGTGCTACCAGATCTAAACCAAATTTATAACAGGGCAAAACCAAACCTAAAATAGTGTTGAACCGGATCTAAAACAAACCTATACCAAGACTAAATTACTTTCAAACAAGGAAGAAGTCAGACTAACTCAAGAGAATATAAGAATAACTATAGATGACATTTTTTAATTGTTTTTTTGTCCGTCTAATTTGTTTTCTTCAGTATCTTGTAAAAGCAGACATTTATGAAAAAGACCTTTGTGCGCTGTGCATCAAGATACAAAGACTTTTTACTGATCGTCTCGTTGACGTTACCATCACATAACAGACAGACATGAGTTAGCACTACAACTAACAATGTTATGTGCTTCATTTTTCACTGTTTGTAAACCAAAAACAATCATGTTATGTTGAAAAAAGAATGCTCTATTGCTGATGAAAATTGGTGACATTAAGTAAATAAGTATAATTTGATATAGTTTATTAATTCAGGGGGAAAGAAAGCTTTCCACACTCACATTTATAAAATAAAAATGAATGCAAGAGAAACCTAACTACCTTAGAGTGTCCACACATGTGATGGAGCTGCCTGGTGCTCAACTGGAAGGTCTTCAATAAGCTCTGGACATCCTCCTGAAATAAGATAACAAGTAATATAGCATTACCTTATTCATGCAACCAAAATGTGGTACTTTAAAACCAAAACAGCCCTGCAGTGCACCTTGTGTTTCTTAAAACTGTGGTCCAGAAGTGGCATGCACAGCTTCAGGAATGTCTCGAGGAAAAGGCGACCATACTGCGAAATGAAAAATGATTAACAAAATAATTTCAGCTCATGTGGAAATCTTACCACTCACTGCTAGCTCACCTTTAGACACACGTTAAGCACTGGCCTTGAGTCAAAAACCTGCAAAACATAACATATAATATAATACAATATAATACTGTATAGACATTTAGTAAAGTAAAGGGCTTTCAAAATCACACCTTTACTAAGTTGATGAGTGTATGGAAGTCTCTCACAGCCAGGTTCCATGTCAACACCTTCTCACTTTGAATCTGAAAACAAAAGGGCATTACCTCTCAAACTAATCACAATCTGTTGTCAGTCGATTCCTTATGATTGTTGAATAGAGGGACATCTAGTGGCTTACCTCGGTACTGTCACCTATTTTTGCCGCTGGAATCCTCCGAACAGATTTTTCCAAAATGGCCATTAACACTTTGTAAAACACCAGGAAGGTTTGTCTGGATGAAAACAACAGACATTACTTGAGATAAATGGTGGATACATGGAAAAGAGACCCCTATCTATTTCCATTGTAGCTGTTGTCATCGTAACGATAAACAAATGTCTAACTGTTGTTGGAAATATCAGATAAAACCTTATTGTATCGTCTCTAATGTCGTTCCTCTTGTTCTCGCTCCTTACGCCACAACAGGACCACATTTTTTAGTTGTAGTTTTACACTTATAATCGCTAGTTTTAGTTTAATTGTATTTCTCTTGCTCACTTCCTGCCTCCAGCTGATGTCACTGATGATGTAAGCAGCGAAAGGGTCTATAGGAACCAATAGAAAAGTCTAATTTGTTTGTCTTTGCAAAACAACACATAAATGAAGTCCCTTTTGTAGATGTGTCGTCCAGAATAGGCATAAACGTAGGTAAATGTATTAGTAATCCACTGAATATACATGAACCATAACACCTCCAGGTATAGTTTTCGGGAATGGACATTACAACATACTTAAAAACTGAAAAAGTCAGTTTAGCAGAGAGTGGTCTCTGTATTGTACCTGTTCAGAGTGGGCCAAGAGGCGGAGCTCTCATCTTTGGCTGCGTTTATGAGTTCTGAAATCCCATCTCCAGCGATTTCCTCCACTGCCTTCAGGACATCGTCCGCATGCTCCAAGTAGATGCTGCAAAAATGTATTCGTAAAATTATTACTCACAATTCTTCAAGAGCAATACTTTTGAAACTTGACAGATTTATAATGTTTACCTTAGAAGAGTGTGAAGCGTTTCATTGAATTTGGATCCTTTTTCTCTCTCCCCAGAGGCTGTCACCCACTCCTGGTTCAGGAGTCGACGGCACAGGGATGCTGGGAACATGATGATAATATTGATACATGGTACTAGTATAGTGCTTTTCAAGACACCCTGAGACGCTTACTCTGGAAAAACTAATCTCATCTAATCTAAAAATAGGTTATATTTACTTGAAATAATATTTGAACTTGATTTGAGTAGTTGCGTAAACGTATGTGCCAAAGTATTTCTGCACTTAAATCAAGACAAAACACATTATTGCACATAAAATAAGATTAAGCATCTCATTGCACTTAACTACAAAATAAATCTAATTTCAGTGCAAGAACCAACTAAACTTTACTTGGCAGGACAAAATGACTCAAATTAAGGTCAAATATTATTAACTCCATAATTTTAACTTGTTAAGATTGAATTGTTTTGCAGTGTAACAATCAGAAAAACGAACTACCGTATTTTCTGGACTATAAGTTGTATCTTTTTTTCATAGTTTGACTGGTCCTACGATTTATACTCTTATATATTACTGATTTGTACAGTATATTAAAATCTATATAATTTCACATTTGTGCTGTTCACACTGACAGCCGCAAGAGGGCACTATAACCTTGTGTACCGGTATCTGCCTCTCCTGAAGACTGAGAACTGAGAAAGGCTGAACACAAACACAAATGCCCCCAAAAAGAAAATCATATTCAGCAGATTACAAGCTGCAAGAAGCCGAAAACAGTAATCGAGCAGCAGAAAGTCCATACCGACCTTTGAGATGACTTCTGTTATGATATTGGGCGTTACAAAAATAAATTGATTGATTGAAAGAAGTTTGGAGTAAACGAGAAACTCGTGGGGGACTGGCGAAAAGCGGAGGTTACTCTTACTGCAATGAAGAAAACAAAAAAAAATCTAATCGCGGGCTAAAAGCTAGATGGCCACAGCTAGAGGATCGAGTTCACAAATGGGTGCTTGAACAAGGTCCTGCCGGGAGAGGCTTGTCAATGGTGCAGTTAAATTTTCCCCCAAAAATGTGACTCATATGTTTTTTCTTCTTCATTACGCTCAGGAGAGTATGATAGATGCAGTTTTTTTTTTTTATAAATCATAAAACTAGCAGTGGAAATACTAATAATTGCAGTGATGGTATTTTGCACAGAAGTAAGAGCAGTACTAGCCTTAAAAGGGGAACTAATTGGATATACAGTACAGGTCCTTCTCAAAAAATTAGCATATTGTGATAAAGTTCATTCTTTTCCATAATGTAATGATAAAAAATAAACTTTCATATATTTT
>OMNZ01047654.1:5748-27165 GCA_900303255.1 Lesueurigobius sanzi | reverse complement strand
TCACGGAGCCTTGTTTGGGTGCGACGCGTCACCGAATCAGCTGTTTATCAATATATCTGGACTGACGGGAAACGTGGGGATCTGTCTGGCGTCAGGCGGTGGTGTGACCGTACGGAGCGAGTGCTGGGGATTGAACTACGGGGAGAGCAGAGGGAAGTGGGGCTCGAGCGTGAAATCCGGTCCGTGCCTCGCGCTGTAGCAAGTGATGTTTGTCAGCGAAGACACAGTCATTATTCCTGCAGGATTATCAGGATTATCCTCTTTTCGGGATAATAACCAGTAACAGGTCATTTGTCTGGCTGTCGCCACGCAGCGCTCCGTAAGAAAGGCTGAGTGAGAATCACGTGATCAAAATGCTTGAACTCAGTTCACAGTGATTATTAACAACAGCAATAATAATATAATCATTTTGATTATAACTAGCCTAAAAAAATATATATAATATAATATATAATAATTTATATATTATATAAAAAATATTTAAAAAATCCAACATGTGGCCACGTCCCCTTTTAGTCGACTAATCGCTGCTCAGGGCATGTTTTTAGTCGACTAAGAAAATCTTTAATCAGGGACAGCCCTAATGACCACACAACAGTCTGACAAGTGTACGATTCCCAGTTTTAACTTTGTTTCCATGACTCTGTAATGCTTTTTTAAAAATGTTTTATAACTCAAAATAATGCATGTGAATCATGAGAAAGTAATTCCACCAGAATCTTCAAACGCCTGGATCCACTTTCCACTGGCACAGAAAACAATGAAGCAGTTCAAATAAAAAGAAAAACAATAGTTGCCAATAATTCAATATAAATGTGACCGAACACGGATACCAGGGACACAAGTCTGTTTTTGGGCATTTAGAGTTATTCGCAGATTATGAAAGTGTAGTCTCCAAGCTTTCCAACAATGGAAATCTGATAATGTTTGGAGACGTTATGGCCATTTGAAGGTCAAAGAGTAGAAACCAGCCTCTAAAGATTTTTCTCAGAGCAAATATTTATATCTAATATATAAAACTATAAAATATAACCATTATTATTTGGTGTCAAAAATATAGGGCATTTTGGCCATTTTTACACACCTTGTTTTTATAGGAAACATAACATGTCAGAAACCTTGCAATACATTTTTTCTCACGTTCATGTCAGTAACATACAGCAAACGATTCCCAATATCTATACGTCTAAATCATTTTTCCCCTGTTCACCTGTAGGGTCTTGAGCTGGACTGAACAATCAAACATGCACGAATGAAATCAAGCACAAATCCATTTTTTTTCATGAGAAGGCACGTTTATACCATGTTTCAGAAGACAGGCAATAGCTTTAAGTTTCCATGTTGCGTGGTGGCGAGATCGCGCTGATGAGCCTCACAGTGCTAACAGCTTCCAATAGCTTTAAGTTTCCATGTTGCGTGGTGTCGAGATAGCGCTGATGAGCCTCACAGTGCTAACAGCTTCCAATAGCTTTAAGTTTCCATGTTGCGTGGTGTCGAGATAGCGCTGATGAGCCTCACAGCGCTAACACCTTCCAATTTGAGCGGCGGCAGTTTCAGCAGCAGGCGGCGAGACAATCACAACTCATTTCCTTTGCAATTTGACACTGCCGGAGCGGTATTAACCCTATAGGTGGGCCGTCTGTTGTGGACGTAAATATGTTATCGCGCAACTGGTCCACTTCTCCACAGTTATTAAAAGTCAGAAACCAAGTCATGGGGGGTGGCCATTGAATGTTTGGGAATGGGTTTAGGTCGGAGCCGGGGAGTGAAGTCACAGCAATCAAATCTCAGTTACTTCTTCTATTGTGCGTAAATGCAACATCTAACCCCCAAATCAACTTTGTTTTGTGGATGAACTGTCTAGATCAGTAGTTTTCGCAACTTGTATGGCGTCAGGACCCACCATCACCCTAAGACGACATGTTGGGACTCAAAATAATATCATTTGTTTTAAATAATGCAAAATGCAGTATTTTCTAGTGCTGTCAAAAATGTTGTGCTATTATCGGATTAACGCAAACCAATTTTATAATTTGAATTTTTTACCATGCGATTAACTCGGCATTGGGAAGATGAGGGTTTGGGCCCAGCCATGTTCTTCTAGGCCTCCAGGAAGCGGAAAAACTGCTGACTCTACACAATCGCTCAGGGATTCAAAACGGTTTTTGTTTAGCCTGAGACTTGACTATTTCATCCTGAAAATGTGTCACTGGTCAGCTGCCATCTTGTTTTTTGTTTACATAGAACATGGAGGGCAAAAGTATGGAGTAACATTTAGGACATTTTTTTTTCTTTTTTTTTTTTTTCACTAAATGAAATCAAAAATGCAAATATATGGAGAATAAACACAGATGGCACATACAGTATAAGGTCAGGTTTATAGGCTTTTATGGTCACAGAAGCCTATATTAGTGGAATAATAATCAAAAAAGTGGTTACAGTAAAAACTGTATGAACGTTGAAATATAACACTACACATTGTTTTCAATAAAAAAATATTTGCACAAAGCCTATCCGCTTTTCCATGTTGATTATAGTGTTAAAATGATAATTCAAGGGACATTCATAATAGATAAAAATGTGTGATTACTGTTAATGTGTGATTAATGACATTCATGAGATTAATTGAATATTTGCTGTATATTTTCCCTACAAATTATTATTGAATGAAATGGGCCTTTAAAAGGTAAAAATATGATGAAAACGACTAGATAAGTCATTTTCATCTAGTTGTTCTATTTCAGAAGGAAACATATAATAAGGAAATGTTCAAATAAATATTCCCTGTAATTGTAATTATTGATGAGTTAAAATGACTAGAATTAAGACTATTTGACACTAATTGGAGTGATTTTGTCTTGCTAAGTATACAAATATGCTAACTGAATAAAATGTTCTCCCCTCAACCTGTTTTTTGATGTGTTTTTCCAGTGCTGGGAGAGCTTGCAACCCACTGAAAATGACCCACCTTTTAGTCCCAGCCACCAACTGATGGCTGATTGGCTAGTGCAGTACCATGACATATCATGGTGTCATCAGCTCTCCCCCCTTTAAATAATAAATCATTTAACAGTTGAACAGTACTATGTTGTTGTTTATATGATTAACATGTATATGCATGTATATGTATATGCACATATCTGCCCCCAATCCTACACAGAACCACTGACAAGACAAGAAGCCCTAACCTTTTCTAACCTTGACCATTGCTGACCTGTGCCCAATGCTACATTCTGGGCAACAGGTACATTTCAGACCTCGGACTAGGAAAAATACTTTGGAATGCCCCTTGAATCGGTAATAACAATTTGTAAACTGGGAAGTGCTTTGAGTTCAATACAAAGCCCCCACAAATAGCTGAATGATAAAAAGAAAAAAAGAAAAAAAAGAAAAACTTTTAATTATTGCAGAACTAAGCCTGACCATAACTACTGTATGTCTGTATTACTCAGAACCTTAAAATCATTGTATTCATTAAAACAAAAACAGTGTATATAGATAGATAGAAAGGTCATTAAGCCCATGACTTTCCAACATGGCCACAGCTCACAATAATGTGACTTGAAATCCATATTTTTCAGGTGGGTTTCAGACACTTGCAACACTTTCTCCTTTGAAGGCTCACTTCTCTGTTGGAGCTAAATGCAGTGACATTATCCACGTGTCACAGCACATTACACTTTTGAGTACACGCTGTACTCCTTTGGACATGGTGCCATGGCTACACATTTACTTAACTGCACTTTAGCAACTTTCTCCCTCTAAGGTACCTGTGAATTTGTCTCAAAAATGTATTTCGAGTTTCAGACTTATAAAACTTGCAGGAGAGAGGCAGTGTTTTGTTATATTACTTTGATTTATGAATATGCCTTGTGTCCGGCAGTATTAATGACTACTTTTCAAACAAATTACCCTCTTCAGACAACAAAGCAATATGAGTCAAACATTGGAGTTAAAAGAGCCAGCACAAGTATTACACATTAATATAGAAGGATCAAAGCTGTGCAGTCAAAGAATTTTTAAGAGTTCATACCAAAGCTAGAAGACTTCATTTCATCCACTTGCAAGTGTATTTGCAAAGCTTTTTAATGAGATACATACGCATTAATTTGTTCTGTACATTCATAAATTAGTTTGCTCAGAGTAATTTTTAGTCATAAGTTAATTCTTAAGATTTATTCAAATACAAACATCAATGGGAAGGTGTGATTAAATTGTGGAACCTGTTTGGTAACGCATAGAGAAATCAACATTGTTTGTATCATTTTGACATGATGCCTTTTTAACAGCCTGGGTATGCCATCCCATTATCCATCACTGATATTGAGCTAACATGTTTCAATCACAGTGGCTCAGATGGTAGAGCGGGTCGTCCTATAACCAGAAGGTTGAGGTTCAAATCGTGGCGTTGGGCCCTTGGGCTAGATTCAATTCAATTTTAATTCAATTTATTTTGTCACAACAAAGTCGCCTCGCAGGGCTTCACAGAAAATAGAAAGACAATTTTAACAATTTTTACAATATGAATAGTGCTGGGGCATCCCCTGTCCTTAGACCCTCCTTCACGGCAAGGAAAAACTAGATGTGACTCCTGAACTAGACACTCTCCTGGTCTGAGGGGCCGATGGCGCACATTGGCAGCCTCGCCTCTGTCTGTCTACTCCAGGGCAGCTGTGGCTACAATAGCAGCTTACCACCACCGAGTGTGGAGTGAATGAATAATGACAGAGGGATTTCCAGGCCCTTTTCAGGTAGCTAGTTAAAGGCCTTCTACATTTCTACAGACACTTGATGAGTCACTTTTGTCTTTTTGTTCTAAACATGATGAACACAATCTGCAAACATGTATGTAAATTTAATGAGGAAACTCAAGTCATTTTCTTCAATTGTGTTGAAATTCCATTTTCTTCCAGGGTAGACAAGATCGCTGCCGTTTGTCTTGTGTTAAAGTAACTTGCAAGGGAAAAAGAAAAAAAATCATTGGAGAACCCTGGGCTGCAGAAACGTGCCAGCACAGCCTTGTAAAGCTCAATACATGATGAGTGAGCCATTATTATTAAACCAAAATTCACAATTTCAATTCCTCTGCCAGAATCCAATCAGAAAGCAGAATGAGCCCCACTCTTTGGTTTGCCTGATCCACACGGCTAAGAACAGTGTGGGAATGAACGGAAAGGGCCTCTCTCCTGCTTCCACAATTCAACAAATGCACCTTTTAGCGCTAGTGCAGGCACCAATTGTTAAAGCTGTGTGAATTGATCTGATTCTTCTGTTTTCAAATGTGGTGTAGCATATGTGTTTTGTGCAGGTTTCACCATGAGGAACCTACGCAGTTATAATGCTGATTTGCAAGTATTGTGCAGACTTGACTATAAAAGTAGGATTGTGTTTCTTGATTTGTATAAAAATAAATAAATAAAAACAAGATTCGTCAGTCTTCATCTGTACGTTTCGTTCTTCATCCAAAGAGCTTTGTCAGCAGTGAGCAAACTGGAACGGCCGTGGGTCTTATGAAGAACCAGAAGGAGGAGTTTACCGCCTCACTTTGTTCTAAAGGTTGGAGAAAAAACCAACTAACCCTACTCACACATCATCACTGCTCATTACCTTGGCCTATTCACCTTACCCTATTCACACCTAATTACTGCTCATTATGCTGACGAAGTTCTTTGGATGAAGAACGTAACATCCTACACTTCAACAACGATGAAGAGTGACGAATCTTTGTCTACGATGGACAACTCCTGTACGAATGAGAACATACACAGACGAAAAAACAAAAACTAAGAAATGATGCTGTTTTAAAGTCAAACACTCAACAAATAAAGGTTCAACTTGATGCACTTTTGACATCACGCATCAGCAAATGGTCTTGTTGACGTAGAAAAAAAAACAACACATTCTAAAAGGCGGCCCTCTGCATTTTTGAAGGTTAATCTCTCAGACAGTGTATATTTTTTTGCAACTCTTTTAAAGATAATTTAGGCGGACAGCCAGTGACACCTGACAAGTAAGCCCCACGTCATGCTGACTTTTGGGCTGGCGCAGTGACAAGCAGGTCCGGAAAGCATCATTTAATCACACATGACACAGTGTCACGCCGACAGGGACTTCGCAAACTAGTGGGACCTCACCTGGTAAACAGAGGGGGGAAGATGGCGATGGTTCGGGGGGGAAAAAAATGGTCTAACCGACGCCACCCGACCGTAGAGACGTGTCTGGGGGTGAGCTTAACACTTCGCGGTCTTGGGAGATTTGGCCTTGTGCGCTAATCCATTAATGCCCCCTTTATGGTTTTGCGAGAAAAGCTAATCTGCATATACGCACAGTTCACAACCTGCGAAGAATTACGGCATTAGGGATTAAGCTAAGTCGGTCATCTGAGGCCGGGGATAGTTTTCATCTTGTTTTGCATTGGAATTAATCTGGGGTCATTAAGACATCCGTGCAGAAAAAAAAAAAAAGGAATTTGAGCATTCACCATGAAGGGCGAAAGGTAACGGTAAGGGAAAGGGATAGGAAAGGTTATTTGTATAGCGCTTTTCATATGACATAGTCACACCCAAAGCGCTTCACACATGAAAGGGAGGGGGCTCATTCACTCATGCTGATGGTGGTAACTATTGTAGCCACAGTTTCCCCTGGGGTAGACTGACAGAAGCGAGGCTGCTCACATCTGCGCCAACGGTCCCTCCGACCCCCACCAACCACTCACACTTAGGCATTGGGTGAAGTGTCTTGCCCAAGGACACAACAACAGTCTGCAGCTGCAGGAGCCGGGATTCGAACCCCCGACCTTCCGATCATGAGACGACCCGCTCTACCATCTGCGCCACTGTCGCCCCTTACGGTAAGGGGCGACAAGGGGCAACGGTAAGATTTCTAGGAGGAATAATCCAATCCATTATAGCACATTTCATAAACTCAAGTTTCCAAAGTGCTGCACATGATGATAAAACAAACCAGAACAAAAATAACAGTGGAATAAAATTAAAAACTTGCACGGTGTTAAGTTAAGAAGTTAAGAGAATAGAAGTGGGTCATCTTCCCGAGTCCCTGCCCCCTTCTGGTTTACACTGCAGTGCCAGCTTGGATGAGGTCTGTAATGTACTGAGAGGCCAGCCCCAATTGAAACAGCAATAAAATCTTAAAATCAATTCTAAGATTAACAGGAAGCCAGTGCAAAGACGCAAGAATGTGTCTCCAACTTTGTCTCACCTTAAAGTGAAGTTCTTAAGTACAACTTTAACTCTTAAACTTCACAAAGCATTCTTAAAAAAACAAAACTGTTCTTAAAGAGAGATGCCCCAAATTCATGAATGTGACACTAAGAACACCACTCCCCTCATTATCAGGACATTTACATCATATTGACTATGGAAATACAAAGACACGCCCTCTAAACTTCCATATATGGGCATGACCAGAGCATGAGGCAGTGCTCCTGATCTCTCCTCTGATTACGACAGGTGTGACTCAGAGCTGCAACTAACAAGCCTCAGCCCTCAGCTGTGAAAGTCTGCACTAACTATCTCTGCTCTATACCACCTCTCATCACCTCTCAAAAAATATATTTTTAAGTGAAATAATTTTTCGAAAAATGTTACTCATGCTTTGAAAGACTTTGTGTCTTTTGACATTTTGACTGTGATAATATTCTAAAACTGCAGATTTTTTGTACATAAGAGTCCTCCTGACTGTTCTTAGGATTTGTTAGATCTAACTGTTAGATCACTCTCTAACAATCTAACTCTTTCAGCTAAGAACAAATTTTGTGAATGCCAAAAATGTTCTTAAGTCGGCCTTAAGAACAAATGTGTGCGTAAGTTTGTTTCGTGAATGAGGCCCATTGTTGCTCTAATTCTTTTTGTAGTCTTTGAGCATTTCCAGAGAGCTGCTAAATGCCTATTGTTTCTATTACTCTTAAGAGGATTATACAGTCATCTCTCCATTGGTAATTTGCACAACACTGTATCTGATTTGCCATGCTGCACTGCTTCTATAAAGTTCAAAGAATGAAAATATCTGCTTTTCAATGCCAGACCAGGGGCTAAATTGTAGCAACAAAACTTTGAACAATAGACTTAAATAAATTAGCCTATCCTCCCACCATCTGTTGCCTCCAGGGGAACTACAAGCACCAAAAGCAGGGGTTAGCGCGGCGAAGGGGGATAAAGGCAGGGGGAAGGAGACCCACTGTCACGGAAAGATAACTGCGGATACCTCGGAAACATGTTGCAAAGTCCCAGCGGCGCAGAGCAGCGGGATGGAGCACAGCTGCTGTAAACATCCAAACGTTTTTAACATTCCAGTCTGACAGATACCTGCAGCATGGACGTCTTCATTAGACCTGATCGGGGCTCCAAGAGGGAGGAAGGAGCTCATACATTTGTGAGAAGGAACGCAAGGATATACAAGGATTTTTTCTCTTCTTAAAGCCCAAACAATTCATTCTGTATGACTTTTTCCATCAGTAGGTGTCAAAAAAGTAGCAGTGAACCCCCCCATTTTTCAAAGATAAATTGAAAGAATAGGAATGTAGCAAAGTTACTTGCTAAACCACAACTGGTATTTGCTAAAGCTTTATATCCCACACCCTCTGAACGCCTCATGAGCCAGTGCTGTGTTTCAGCAGCTGTAAACACTAACAGAGGCGAAAATGACTGGGCTGTAGATATGGGAGAAACAAACAAAAGAACATGAACATTTCATGAGGATTCCAATTGCAACAGACCGGTATTCACCTTATTCTGCCCCGCCCACTTTTGTTGTAAAAGCATTTCCTGTTTTTATTAGCACTTCCTGTGAGCTGAAATTCCATTGTCGTCAATGTAAGAGAGTGAAGAAAATAAAAAGGGAATCAACAAAAAAACTTGTAAAAAAAAAAGCTCAAAGTAAATAAGTTTGAGGCTCAGGTTTAGTTTCAGTGGAAGAACGACATGAAAAAAGTCACCTAAAATTATTTTTAACGATATTATCTCTGACTTTTTGTTGTCTCTAATTGGCTAATTGTCTGTGAGGATCTAAAGGACCAAAGCTGATGGATATATTCACACAGAGGTTTGTTGTAAATGTTACATGTTTCACCAAAAACAAAAATCAAAGCTCAAGTCAGACCTGCAGTTTGACCAGAAATACAAAATGGCGGCCCCCATTGCAACTTCCTGAATAAGGTGGATAGTTCAGATGCTTTTCCAGTTCGCAATATTTTGTAAACTCTTTTCTTTTTGCTGTGGCTGTTTTAGCATGTTGTTAATTCTGTGTTGCTTCAAACATTTACACTTATGAGTTGTGTGTGTGTTACTTTGTGTGAGGGCAGGTGGGTTGAACTGTGAGTCGGGGCAGTTGCAGAGCTCATCTTTGCTTATGTTGGACAAAGTTTGCTGCAGTTTTCGGAGGTGCATCTTGCGACTCAAACACAGACAATACAATCTTTTTGCTTATTGAAATTTTAAACCAAAGACTGGAGTGATGGACAAATAACAAAAACACTATTCCAAATTACAAAACCTCAAATCCAAGAGAAGAAGTTCAGTCTGTATCCTCGGAGGAGCGCACATGCTCGATTCACCTTATTCAGGAAGTTGCAATGGGGGCTGCCATTTTGTATTTCTGGTCAACTGCAGGTCTGACTTGAGCTGATATTGGCTTTGATTTTTGTTTTTGGTGAAACATGTAACATTTACAACAAACCTCTGTGTAAATATATCTATCAGCTCTGGTACTTTAGAGTTTCTCACAGACAAATAGCCAATTAGAGTCACAACAAAAAGGCAGAGATAATATCGCAAAAAATATATTTTAGGTGACTTTGTTTAATGTTTTTTAATGTCGTTTTTTGTTGATTCCCTTTTTATTTTCTTCACTCCCTTCCATTGACAACAATGGAAATCTCAGCTCACAGGAAGTGCTAATAAAAACAGGAAATGCTTTTACAACAAAAGTGGGCGGGGCAGAATAAGGTGAATACAAGTCAAAATTCAACAAGTCAAACAAGTCAAATTAACTTTTCATTCAGAAAAACAGAAATGTATGCTGTGCCGTCTGTGCAGTATGTCCTTCATGACTTAGTTTAGTTTTAGTTTAGTTTAGTATATTTTGGTCTGTTCAAACAAAAACAACACACAAAGGAATAACAAATGTTCAATGTACAAGACCGAAAAGGCCTAGGCTGAAGCATTGCTTATTTCGCCTTGCCTTATCACAATATACAGTACATCATGCACACTTAAGACATCTTCCACTACAACTGGAGGCAAGACAAACTTAAAGGTACAGTAAAGTGCTTTATTTGTCATTTCACACACAAGGGCTCTATGAAATAACACCAGAGCAGAGGGAGGGTCAGTCCTCCGCTGCTGTGACTGTGCACAATGAGACATTCAATTGAATTCATGAAGAAATTTAGTTCCATTTAGTTATTGTAGTAACATTGTCGGAAAGTGTATATATACATTTATAATAAGACTTAGGGGAAACTTAATGGCCTAAGGATAATACAAATAAACAATTTGCATGGATGTCTGACTGCTGAGTAGGCTGTCCTCTCTCGTGGTAATTGTGAACAAGCCGACACTTACTGTATCCCCTCCCTGTGCTCCTGCCTGTGGGGAACATCCCAATTATGGCCATGATGCATGAGTCTCCTCCCTGTCCCCTGCTCTTTGGCCTGGACTTGTGTGCCACTGGCCTATAACAGCAATAGTAAACAGCCTTCCTGACTCAGCTGCCATCATTGGGGCGGCTTTTATGGGGTCGCTACAGTCAAAAGAGGCCAATTTATTAGCCCTGTTCAAAAGTACATGATGCATGCACATATTATACAGCCCAGTTTTAACTCCAGAAATGATCAATGGCAAAGGCAGTGCACTTGAGTTACAAATTAAAAGCAATTCTTTTCACACAGATTCAGGAAATAGTTATTAGTTGGTTATTCAACAGTGAGTAAAAGCTTTGAATTAGAGCATTTTACATCAAACTAGTATTAATAATAATAATAATATAATAATAATAATAATAATGACTATAATTACATTAAAATTAAGTGTGATTAATTGTGATTAGTCAAATGTGTGATTAATATGATTCATTTTTGACTAAATTGACAGCACTATCTTAATACTCACAGTACTTATTTTTGCTAAATTTGCATCCTGCAAGGTTTGATATTTAGTTATTTTCTTAGTTTAAGAGGTGGCCATACAGAGCGTAGCGTCTAAACCAGAGATCTCCAACCAGTTGCTCGGGAGCTACCTGTAGCTCGCCAGCTCTTTCCAAGTAGCTCGCCAAAGGTTTTCAACATTTCTACATACGCTTGATGAGTCTATTTTTAGATGCATTTTTTTATTCTGAGCAAAGCATCCAAACCTTTAGGTGAATATGGCAAACCATGAAGCATAAACAACTGTAATTTTCTTTTATTGTGTTAAATTTTCATCTTGGCAGTATAGGCCTAGTTTCACATGTTTCTTCAAAGCATAAGTAGCTCACTTCTATTTTTGGTATGCAAAAGTAGCTCACTGGGTAAAGAAGGTTGGAGACCCCTGGTCTAAGCATTCATCTGGGATTTGCAAAGCTGCTGGTCGCTGAGTCCCTAAGACACTCCTATTGCCTATACCACTGACAAACCAATTTGGTAAAAATCTGGAAAATGTAGCAATCCTTGGCTGAACATGAATCAGCCACATCATAAAAATGTCAACTTTATCTTGAATGCTTTACACCTTGTGGTGCACCCAGGGTTAAACACCAAAATGTCAAGTATATGCAAGCGTATCAAACAGTGGTGAAGAGTGCGGGAGTCTGCGGTATCTAAAATGCCAGGTTCAGGGGTGCAGCCGTGTTAAGATAGAGCCAGGGTCTTTATCGTTTGTGAATACAAGCGCTGATAATCCTAGATTGGCCTAGCCTGTCGGGGGTGAAAAACATGTTCGGAAGACCATTTAAAACCGTCTCCACAGGCAAGAAAAGTCTAGTGTGTTTGATTGTGATCTCTCTCCCGGTGTCTGCTGCTGTGGACTTGCTTAAGGGTAAGAGAAGTAATCAAAAGTTGCATAAAAATGTTATCATGGTTTATGTAGATTGTTGTTTTGTACCAGATGAGTGAAGAAAATGTAGTCTGAAGCTAGATGAAGGTAAGCAGTATAGCACAAAATCCATGAGTGCCTTCAAAGTAAAAGTTATTTGCGTTTTGTCTAACTGCTATGGGAGGATCTCCAACTATGTTTTCGATGCAGGAATTACACGTCATGCGTATAATTTAACATGACTTGCAATGTGCTGCAGAGGACATACCAGTCTATTGCCTCTTTGAAAAGGGCAGGTCCAGACACTAAATGACCAAACAGGCTAAGTCTTTATGTTTGTTGGTTATGTCCAGAAGCTTTGGGCTACACCATTCAGGTGGCTCGTTTACAAGCTGCTTAAAACAATTTATAATTCATAAGGGCACCCCAAGACATCCAAAAAACCTGAAAGTTTATTAGTATAGCACTTATTAGGTTTTTAGGTGGGTTTGAGCTTTCAGATTTTAGGTTACTAATACACAACAGTGGCGTAAACACTTCACCCACCTTTCCTCCAGTGTCAGCGTACATCGGTGTATGAATGAGAGTGTGAATGGCCGAGTGGTTCGTTGATGTAAAGCTCTTCGAGTGCATAACGAAGGTGGAAAAGCACTATATAAGTTGATACCATTACCATAAGCAAGACTAATTTGAGATGGAGACAATAGATTAGCTCTCTGCAACAGCAATACGTACTATTGGCTACCCTTTACATCATTAGTACAGCATTAACAACCTTTTTCCCAAAACAGCCCAGAGATATACATATATTTTTTTTATCTAATAACTAATTTAAGTTGACTAAGATGTAAGAACATAGGCAAAGATTCTTCAGTCTCCATCTGCACTCTGTAGAAGTGCACGGCGTTTCGCTCTTCATCCAAAGAGCTTCGTCAGCGCTCAGCAAACTTGAACTTCAGTGCTCAGTTGCCAACAGAATTGACTGTTGGCAACTTGCACTTTTTGAACTGTATCTTGATGTATAATGATTGTATTGTTGGGGACTACGGATGGAAAGTAGCATTGTGCTAAATCTGGTGCAGCCATCTTTTTAATGTAACTGCACATTGTCCTTTAAATAAACTAAACTTCAAAACTTCAAACTTCAGTGCTGACGAAGCTCTTTGGATGAAGGGAAAGGGAATGTTATTTGTATAGCGCTTTTCATATGACATAGTCACACCCAAAGCGCTTCACACATGAAAGGGAGGGGGCTCATTCACTCCAGGCTGATGATGGTAAACTACTATTGTAGCCACAGTTTCCCCTGGGGCAGACTGACAGAAGCGAGGCTGCTCACATCTGCGCCAACGGTCCCTCCGACCACCACCAACCACTCACACTTAGGCATTGGGTGAAGTGTCTTGCCCAAGGACACAACGAGCGAAATGTCCTACACTTAAACTACAGCGTACAGATGGAGACCGAAGAATCTTTGCTTATACAATGCTTATACAACTCCTGTACAACTGAGAATTTACACGGTAAGATGTAAGAAATTATAAGCTAGCTATTTATTTCATCTGAAATTGTACTGATTTGGCTATAGTACGTGCCCATTTGCATTCCACTGCTTAGTCTTTGGTCATGTCATGCAGACCAAGGCAGTGTTTCCTTGGCCCACTTAACCCCAGCTTTGAGGGGGTCCGGTGCTCAGATGTATAATATAGTGGGATGATGAAAGTGAATTGCGGTTTGCTGAGTGGTAATGAGATAAGCAGCTGTTACAGAAGGCTTCAGTATGTGCCGGTGCCAAGTGTAATAGAGGCGCTTGATCAACATTTAAGAACTAATGAAATGTTTGCACCACAGCCAAGCAGCCTCTGGTTTATGGGAATGGATCTGGGCAGATTTACTACTTACTTTGCTGTACGCCTGGCCAGCCAAGACACAATCTTTTCTTATTTCATACAAAGAAGTTTCGAGTCTCGTCCCGACCACTCTGACTTTCAATGGCTGAATAAAAATGAAAACATGTTTATTTTTATGCTGTTGGCACTCTGCCAGCAATTAAAATGGACATACCATGCACACAGGGTTCTGCAAGAATAAGATGGTAACAATGAAAAGCAGATGGCAGGGCTGGTGAGGGTTAGGGCTTTGCTTTACACTGTGGTTATACAGCCCGATACTCATAACCGTTACAATGTTGGAGTGTCTTCTCTACCAAGAAGTAGAGATCGAAGCACTAAAATCGTAGAAGAAACAGCCAACGTGAAGTCCTACTCCAGCTACTGTATATTTTTGACGAGAGAATGACGTCTTCATCTGTACTCTGTAGTTGAAGTGTAGGACGTTTTCGATCTTACTCCAAGCTGAGGCCGATCTTTGGAGTAAGTTGAAGTGTAAGTCCTACATTTCAACTACAGAGTACAGATGAAGACTGAAGAATTTTTGCCTACGATGACATTGTAACATGGTTTAAAGCTCAGAAAGTGAATTTGGCATGACGCTGTATGGCTCCGTTAATGTTTTTTTTTACAGGTTACAGAAAACCAATGCAAACTAAACGTCTTAGCCTGTCATCCAGTAACTGCGCGGGATTCATAATGGAACAAGAAATACCACATGCAAAGAGGAAACATTGGGACTTTACTGAAAGAGAAATATTCAACACATTGAAGATGAAAGAGTCTTACAAATTAATATTTAAAGGTAATTGTCAAATGCAGCAATGTACAGCTCATACGTTTACATGCCCTTTCAAGTTTACTTACCCTTTTAATCTTTTGGCCATGATAACACACACATATTTTTTCCACTCATGGTTAGTGGTTGTGTGAAGCCATTCATTGCCAAAGAACTGAGTTCACGCTTTTGAAATCATAATAAAACAGAAACTACGCAAATGTCCCTGATCGAAAATTGACATGATTGAAAAGAAGAACTCACTTCAGCTGAAACGCAGGACCCTGTTAAGATTGGACTGACAGAAATGATGTTTGTTTCAAGATGCACAATTATGTAAACGTTTCATCAGGGACATTTGGCTAGTTTCTAGTTGAAAAGCGTAAACTTTTGAGCACAACTGTATGTACTATGCAATCACATCACCAAAGTGTTCCTGAGAACTTGCCCCCAGTACAAGAGCTGACTAGGGGGTCTCCAAGCAGTATGCTCCTGTTCAATAGTGCATCAAAGAGGGGCTTGCACTAAATAAGCTCCAGGAACGACAAAATGATCTTTCGTTGAGGAAGCGGCTGCACACAGTCCTATCTTAAACACATCACAACATCCAACATTACTGCTATAAAACAAGACATAGGATACCACTTTTATCAGAGCACTATTGCATCAGAAAGGTTCACCTATTCTTGTCTGCCGCATCTTCAAAAAGTTCTTAAAAAGTGCATTTTGACTGAATACCAAAACACAAGTCCTTCCTTATCTGCCACAGCGCTGCCATGTCATGTGTGTAAAATCGTGTGCCGGATGATGCACTCAGCACTACGCCATCATTACAATATTATTTTATTGTCTTCCTTTTTGTGTTGGAGCTGGAGGCGAACTTGAAAACAGTCTCTTGTGTCAGCCTGTATTCTGTTCCGGGACCCTCTAATGTTTACATCAAAGCCGGCTACTTCCAAAGCCGTGAGCACCAAGCAGCTCTGAGTAAGACGTTTGGGGAGAGAAACTTCTGATCCCTGGACTCACAATGGTTTAAAACTCTATCAAGACAGTCTAAGCTCTTGACAATGTATTTATTTCTTTATTTTTTACCAGGAAGTCAAGAAACATGAAGTATGATTCTCGGCGGTATAGGCTGTGAACTGTTGGAGTACAGACCTCAATAGAAGATGTATTTGTACCAGGCTACATTTTGATAACCTTGGTTATAGAACATGCCTGGAAGCACAGACAACATATTTGGATATATCAAAGAAATAGGTGTACACAGTTAACTTTTCTGTTATTTTTTCCAGGTTTGTCAGCACAACTCATCAAACATGGCAAGTAATGGGTGTTGTTCTTGGCAGTTTTCAACTCATCAAACACATTTTCAGGTCATTGCTTGGTTAAAAACCAAAACTAAATGTAGAGATCCTAAAACCTGAGCTAAACCATTTAAGTTTACGTTTTGTGGGTTCTACTTGCTCTTAACAGTGTAAGAGTAAGAATTGGCACTGTAAATAACTTAAATACTCATTTTAGTAATTGTGATTCTGTATAGAGTAAATTCAGTATGTGTCCAGAGTAAAATCCTCCTAACTCTCCTCAGTGTCACCATTTGACTCTTAGTGAAATGCTAAAAATTTACTTTGTAGTGGCCACTAAACCTTTTATTTATATGCTATTGATCTAGAAACCACATAAATGATATAAATGTCATGATCAACATGACTCTTCAGATTCATATGTCTGTGTGGAGAATCCCAATAACAATACTGGAGCTACTGTGCACATACAAGTCTGTGAACATTAGATTGTGTTTATTAAAGGGCCTATCTCACCGGCGGGGACTTCCCGGAGACTTCTCGGAGACTCAGAGACTAAAGTCTGACTTAGTCAGAGACTAAAGGGCCTATCTCACCGGCGGGGACTTCCCGGAGACTTCTCGGAGACTCAGAGACTAAAGTCTGACTTAGTCAGAGACTAAAGGGCCTATCTCACCTCCCATTGAGACTAGTTCAAAACCAGGGGTAGATTTGAGTCTCCGAGACGTCTCCAGGAGTCTCCTAGTCTCCAGGAGTTTTTTGGAGACTAGTTGGAGACTTTATCCAAGTCTCCATCTGGTCTCGGGGAGGTCTCAATTCTCCAAAGAAACAAATTGTCTAAATATATAAAGAAATCTAACTTTTCAGTATATTTTTTTTTGCCATTTTAGGTACAAAAGTGTCATTTTTTTTAACATACCAAAAACACAAAATACACAAACTTTAGAATAAAAATAAAATCTGAAGTGGATAGTTTGAGACTTCTCAGAGACCTCGTTGACACTTCTCCCCGGTCACGTTCAAAATAAGTCTCCACGAAGTCTCCGCAACTAAATTGAGACCTCTCCGAGACCAACTAGTCTCCCGCAACTCCCTGGAGACCGGGGGACTTTGTGGAGATGTCTCAGAGACTTTGTGGAGACGTCTTGGAGACTCAAGTCTCTGCGAGGTTGCGAGCTAGTCTCCAGGCCGGTGAGATAGGCCCTTTACCAGCAGAGATAGGCCGTTTACCAGCAGAGACCCAGCCGCAAATATTGCATGCCGTTATAATTTTATTGTTTCTCATTATTACTAGATCGACACCTCGCACGGAGGTATGTTCAGTTTGATCTCTATATATACTGCTTTTGGCACAGAATAGTTTGTATGTAAGGTTTTAGCCCTAATTTGTTCATACATGAGCTTTATAAATAAGGCCCCTAATCTTAATTCAGAGTCTTGAATACGAGAAACTAGCTGGAGGGACAGTTGAGCAATGTCATGATTTTCCAAGAGCTTTTGATTTAATGCCAGTTTGAATCCTATTTAATGGTTTTTAATAACCTTTAAAGACTTATTTTTGACACAATTCATTTAATGACTTCTAAAACATTTTACAAAGTGTCAAGTCTACCATTTGGTCACGCATGTTTTCAAAAAATGATTGCATCGTTATTAAGTGCCTGGTGTTGGAATAAGTGAGACAGAGCTGTTCAGAAAGGCCTTATGTCACATAATATGCCCAAAACGTAAGTTTATCTTTTAACATTGTCTTTAAACTAGCTCCATCATGTGCATGGATTTTCAACTTCCTGTTGCCTCCAGCTTTGAATGCTCTCTATGGAGGATTATTTTTTTTTGGCATAGTGTACTCAAACCAAATGGTAGAGATGGCTGAATAAGGTTGATTTGATCTAGACCACATTATGCAAGGCAAGGACCTAAAGTGTGCTCTACCAAACGGTTGAACAGGGTGTTAAAATGTATGCTTTATAATGCCCTGCGGAAACACTGTAAAATGTATCCTGTATCCTTTGCATTGTGTTGCTAACTAAAGCCTCCACTGATCACAGCCCCAGAAGGTAGTAAAATATGTTTTATATGAACTTAAATGCAAACACTTATTGTCTAATGCAAATGAATTAGGAAAAAAAAAGAAAACAGCAGCAAAAAGTCAAACTTAATGATTAATCTATAGATGATTTTTTGGACATGAAAACCTATATTATACAATGTTAACACAGTTCCTTCCCTTCATTTTGTTCCCTCTTTATACGAGACTCCTTGATCTCACTCATCCATTTTTCAACAACTGAATGAGCCGAACAAAGCAGCAGGAAGCGAGTCTTCTTGTTGGCCCAGATTGGACACAGTAGTACAGTATGTGGGCAATGAAACTAATGCGTAACACAGTTTTACTAAATCTGGGGATTTTTTTTTTTTGTGATAACGAATGTGGATATTTTATTTTACATACATTTAAGTGTGTACATTGTGTTATCTCTTGTTATCTGAGGTATTTGCAGTTTTAGGTATTTTCTAAATCACTGGATCTCAACTATAGGATTTAGAAACAATCTATGGTCTGTGACCCACTGCTCCTGATCCTAACCCACCAGTTGAGAACCACTTTATGCCCTATTGCAGTGTTTCCCAACCAGGGGTACAGGGATTCTTGGGGGTATGCGAGTGCTAAGAAGGGGGTACTTGGAATAATTTCAGATACAAATAAGATCAAATTTAATTGTATTTTTGATTATTATGTTCAAAGAAAAGCTATTTAAAGCATGTAACTGTAAAGAGTGAGAGTTTGATAATATTTAGTAGCCTTTTTACTAATAAATTGGAATTTTAGTCATTCACTTTCTAACTAGTCATCAAAACCATCGAGGAGGGGGGGTACTTGGAGTATAAATAAAAGGCCCAAGGGGTACGCAAGACAAAAAAAGGTTGGGACTGTGTTATGGTTTTCTTGATGCATGTTGGTGCACATTGATGTAAGCATTTGTAATTGTAATCGAAATATGCCCATGACGCTATGGGCATTCAGGCACTTTTAGTCAAATCCCAAAAGATTTGACTTTCATTAAAGAGATTTGACTTCCATTGAAGAGCCACAAATCCCAGACTACTGCTTTGTAGCAAGGACTCAGACATGGACTCAGACCTGAACTTAAAGAGGCACTAACCTAATCGGTTAAAGTTGGTGTCTCATAGAGCTGGCTACAGGTCCTTGTCACTATTTTGACATGGCAGTGCATATTAGTAGAAATCTTAATTTAGTGCTAAACACGTCTGTGTTGCTGCCTCTTGAGTTTGAACAACGACAGCGCATGTGATTCGGAATTCTCCGTCTCAATTGACCCCAACAGTGTTACCTACCTAGGCAAAGGTTTGCTTACGTCACTGATCTGCTCCAATGGAATCTCAAGGGCTCAGTCTTGCACACGCCCCCTAGCGAGTTGAAGTTTTTTTTCTCTTCACAAACACAAAAACAAACAACAAATTTACAGATCGCACACTAGGGGGCCATTATAAGGGCCATTATGATCCCTGTTTGTTGACACTCAGCCACAGATCGTACATCAGAGCAAACGCTCCTATTAAGTTTGCCAGATGACATATTGCCTCTAAATTATACATTTGAACTGAGTGTGCTGTAATGTGTAGCAGTAGTTTTGGGAAATACGTCTCCCATAATGCCTTGCCCCTAACTAAACACGTGCAGTCCTCCTCATTATACATACGCTATACGCAGCGGTGTTTGGATTTTGTTTGTGGGTGGAGTAAGGCTCTGGCACGCCCATTTACTGACCCTTTAAACGGCCATGTTTTTTTAGATGCTAAAACGCTGCTAATATTAGTGATTTAATGTGACTAAGATCAAAGGTATATTTCAATGTACTTTGATGCACTTCTAACTTTCCACGGTGGAGTTTGCTTGAATTGAGTGACGCAAATGAGGATCATGAGTGTTTGGAGCGAGCCAGCCCACTCGCTGGAGGAGTGAACGCTGAGATGTGGGGTACAGAGCCCTTCAATCAAACAAATGATGCGCTTCAATAATGACGCAAGGACCAAGGAATGGGAATGCACTATCACATATCACAGGACCCACAGGTACTGCACACACGCTGCTTTTATTGTCCTCCTCAACTGCACAGCCCGGAGACAGGTGAGAGAGAATGAGGAAGGGGTGACTCGTGAGATGTGTCTGGAAAGAAGTTCAGAAAACTTAGTGAGTTGTTCATTTAATTTTCATTCATAACTTTGTGCTCAGTGAAAGTGAAGTTGAATTGTCAGTAGCACCTCCTCAAGTTCTGGAGGTGAGTCCCGTGGGTGCTGCTGATTGATGCAAAGCCCACATCAATCAGTGTCTAAAAGTGCGAAAAAGTGATTTGCTCATGTTCGGTATGAACATACAGTACCTCACGACCGCTCACTGGCCTCTCTGAACGAGCTATAAAATAACTACAGTACGTTCAGAACTCTCCTGACTAGAATCAGGAAATACGGCCATATTAGTCCAGTGCTCAGGTCTCTGCACTGGCTTCCTTTCGCTCAGAGAATAGACTTTAAAACATCTTTACTGTTTAAGTTTCTTCTATATTTGACAAAAAGGTTATTCATTTACCTTAACATGTTTTGAAAGCAGTACTGCCATGTTCTTCAGAAGTGTCACATGATGTTGATGTCTTATATCAGCTGTTAAGATGAACACCAATCAGAAACTTTAAAACATCTCTCAAATCTCATGGTCTCTACATGTTAGAGCCGTATGAACCATCTCAAGCTCTATAACCTCAGGGGGTGGTCTCCTGCTGGTCCCCAGAGTCTGGACTAAGCATGGCGAGTCTGCATTTCAGTTTCATACAGCTATCTGGAAGAGTCTGCCAGAAGATCTGAGACAGTGTTCAAATCCAGACTGACAAGTGTTCTTTTTAACTGTGCATATGACAACTGGAAGTTTTAATGTAAATGAACAAATTAATGATTACATGAATGTGTTATGATTGAATATGTTCTATTGATTATGATTATTTTCCTTCTTGTAATTTTGTGAAAGTAATCTGTGAAGCCCTTTGAATTTCCTTGTGTATGAATTGTGCACTGGAAATAAACTTGTCTTGCCTCGCCTTTTGGGAAATGTGTGTGCCAGGTTTCAGAAAGTGTCTTCTCAATGGAAGACTGTGTTGAAGACTGTAAAGCACCATTTTCCATTGAGACTGTATGTATAATTGACTTACTTATACTACTTATATTACGCACAATATTTTATTTACACTAATGGTGTGTGTGTGTATGTGTGTGCGCGTATGTGCGTGTGCGTGTTCGGATGGGTGTGTGTGTGTGTTTGTGTGTGTGTGTGTGTGTGTGTGTGTGTGTGTGGGTGTGTGTGTGTGTGTGGGTGTGTGTGTGTGTGTGTGTGTGTGTGTGTG
>OMNZ01047652.1:0-11892 GCA_900303255.1 Lesueurigobius sanzi | reverse complement strand
TTGTGGACAGGTGTTTTTTATACTAACGAGTTCAAACAGGTGCCATTAATACAGGTAACGAGTGGAGGACAGAGGAGCCTCTTAAAGAAGAAGTTACAGCTCTGTGAGAGCCAGAAATCTTGCTTGTTTGTAGGTTACCAAATACTAATTTCCCACCACATTTGCAAATAAATTCTTTAAAAATCAGACAATGTGATTTTCTGGATTTTTTCCCTCATTTTGTCTCTCATAGTTGAGGTCTACCTATGATGAAAATTACAGGCCTCTCTCATATTTTTAAGTAGGAGAACTTGCACAATTGTGGCTGACTAAATATTGTTTTTCCCCACTGTATCTCCAAGAGGCTATAGCATCATATCAACCAAACAGAGCTCTTCGCTCTCAAAACACAGATTTACTGGTGGTCCCACGCATCTTTAAAAGCACAATTGGAAAAAGAGCCTTTAGCTACCAAGCTCCGTTTCTAGGGAATCAACTTCCGATACATGTTAAACAAGCAGAAACAGTCTCCATTTTTAAGACTAAGCTCAAAACACTCCTCTTTGAGATGGCCTATAATCAGGTCCACTAGGAACAACGGCAATTATACGGTCTAAACATAGTGGAGATTTTGTTGCCTAAAACTAAAATGAGTAAAACTATTTTGCAGCTGGTCATTGTTGTCACCATTACCTTCCATTTCATACAGAATTAGGGCTGGCGAGACCTTCGTCTTTTAAACGCACATTGTTGATACAGTCAATTTTAGTTAGGGTAGCTGGGCTACACCCCGGCTTTTTATCGCACACTTGGTGAGGGGCTGAGCAGGCTCACCCCCTGACTTTTAACCACACTGCACTCATACTTAGTCAGGGTGGCTGGGCTGCCCTGGCTTTTTTAACTGCACTACACACACACTTAGTTATGGCTGCCAAGCAGGGCCTATTGGTCCATCACGCCCTGACTTTTTATCGCTTTCCTAACAATTTGGTTTATACTGGGGATGGTGGTGTCAACTGTGTGTATGAGGCGTTCTACAAATAAATGTTGATTGATTCATGTGGGGAGTCATAGCCTGGCCTTAGCCATCCGAAAACTCCGGTCAATTATCATTTCCCTACATGTTACGTCTGGGTCCGATCTCAGTGGCCGCAATACATCGGTTGAATCTCATCCTTCCATTCAGCGAGCGGGAAAGGCGGGTGTTGTAGGTGACGTCGAGCATATGCAGGAAATGAGTTTACGGATGGCTAAGGCCAGGCTAGGGATGGGTAAATCAGATCCAATCAATTATTTCATCTTGTCTTATATTTCATCACTTAGAAACACATTGATACTTACTCCATTGCTTTAGTCTAGTCCCCTGTAACCTGTAACCTGTAACCTCACTTATGCATATAAATTCTGTCTTTACTAACATTCATTGATAAATGATGTCTACTTATTGATTTCGGAAGTATCTTGTATATCATCAACTAACTTTATTTTAAAAGCTACTTACAGTATATTTACAACATCTTGAAAAGATTTTGATTACTCTGGCCATATATTTTCTGTGAGCTCATGTCATCTACAAAAGTGTGAATCAGAGTCTGACTGCAGCATCAATTATGACAGCACCAACTTAATGTCCTCTTTGTACATTTGGAAAAGTTTCACACATCCCACTGAACAATGAGTCACTGGCTGTAGTGCACTTACAGCAGGATGGACCGTGTGGATCATTTGGTGGTTGAACAAAGGGCAGACGTCTCCCTCTGTGTCTGCAGTTAAGAGGCTCCATAAGTCTGTAAAGGAGCAGTTACGCAGAAGTGTTGACTTGGTCTGCTCATCAAATGTACCTGTGTTGAATTTTGTCATGGACTATAGTGATGCAGGGGAGCACTGGCATGGCTGTAAAGTATTCATGTTATTGCCTGTACATCCTGGCTGCTGCAGACATGTCCAACATACTGTATGTCAGTCTGTCTGACAATTTGTATAACTGCAGCCGGTCTCCAAACGCCCTTTCTCTGCTTCATAATGACTTATTCTGCTGCATTCTCGCTTCTATTCAGGCGTTGGCATGTGAGGTCACACATGCAGCAGCCTCATATAAACATCAACTCATCTGCCCACACACTCACCAGCTGTTTCTACCACATTAACTTCCATGGCCAGGAAGCTACAAGAGAAACATATTAAATACAGCTGTGCTCAAAGGGTATGTGAATGTACGCATTTCATAGAATATTGAATGATATGTTAGTGGTTGTGTGAAGCCATTTATTGTCGAAAAACCTTTTTGTTTACGCTTTTCAACTAGAAAGTAGCCAAATGTCCCTGATCAAAGGTTTACATATTGTGCATCTTGGAACAAACATACAGTACATTTTGTCAGAATCCTGTATTTCAGCTAAGTGAGTTTTTTTTTTGCTCCTGAACAATTTTCCTGGCAGTTGTTGAAGGTCATGCAAACTTTAGATCAGGGACATTTGAGTAGTTCCTGTTTCATTATTATTTCCAAAGAGTAAACTCAGTTCTTTGGCAATAAATGGCTTTGCACAACCACTAACCATGAGTGGAAAAAAGTGCTATCATTCATAATCGATGAACAATGGCCAAAAGACCAAAAGGGTATGTAAACTTTGGAGCACAATTGTAGATTATTTGGACATTTTTAGCCACTGTATTTGTCTGTATTCTTACTATTGTGTATTTTTATCAATGATGCAACATTTCTTAAGCCTGGCCTAAGTGTAGGAAGTAGTCACTTTACAGTCTCTTTTAGCCCTTTTTGCTTCACCCCTCAGCAATCAGCTCATGATTAATTAAACAGAGGTCATTGGCGGCACTTACGCTTGCGTTCTCGTTTTGTGTGATGTTTTAATCTGCTTCAGTGGCTTTTTGCAGAAAAACAACTTCTCTTTTTCACCTTCCTCCCACATTTTCACACTTCAATTTAGATTCAAATGAAAAAGCCAGCTCTAATCTGGCCGTAAAAAAGTGAACACTGGGAATCTGCGATGGTGCCTTCCTGGAACATTAATCTCTGACTGAAACCCATTCACTGCAGGTAATTATGGCAGCGGTTTATGGTGAGACAAAAGAGGGGCTTCCAAGTACCACTGCTCATTGTTTAAGACTGTCTTGGGGACGAGTTATGCTGGCAAATAGTTTATTATGATGGCGCTGTCATGCAAAGTCTTTATAGCCCCGGCTCCAAACCAGTTTCCTTCCACATTCACTGACGGGTTAGAGAGAAGAGCGCCCCATACGTCACAGTCCATAGGTTTTACGCACCATTACTGACTATCATTGGAGCCACACTCATTTGCATGTTATAGATCCAGAGCATTATCTCGATGAGCTCGAAGTTTACTGTGCAGAACATGAGACGGATGTGCTCTGATCCAAAGGTCATGAGGTTTGTTTGTTGAAGCGTAAACAAAATCTTCACAGATTCATGTAAATGTTTTGTTTGCCCTTTCCAACAAAACTGGACAAGAACAGAACCAGACGTGTTGCATTTCAATCACAATCATCCAGGTAGGTAAATAAACAACGTCTGGATAATGCTTTATACAGATGGCTGATGTCCAGGGCCAGAGTGCTTAACCACCTTCCCATTGCAAAGTTGGCATTGATAATCACAAACCGTTGGCTGTATGTATCAAGAAATGTCCCGTTTTCTTTGTTTATTGGATAATAACATTTTATAGCACAGCGGTAAAAAAGTTACTACATACATACTGTACATATGGCCGGCACCATGGCTGAGTGGTTAGATCTCTTGCCTCACAGCAAGAAGGCCCAGGTTTGATTCCAGGACAGTGCAGGCCTTTCTGTGTGGAGTCTGCATGTTCTACTCATGTCTGGATGGGTTTTCTCTGGGTGCCTCGGTTTCCCCATCATCCCAAAACATGCACAATAGGTTAAATTGGGCGGCACGGTAGCACAGCAGTTAGCGTTCGTGCTTCACAGCAAGAATGTCCCGGGTTCGATTCTGTATGGAGTTTGCATGTTCTCCCTGAGTCTGCATAGGTTTCTTCCGGGTTCCGGTTTCCCCTTCACTAAACCCATGTAGATGAATGAGAGTGAGTTTGTGAGTGAATGTGGGACAATGGATGGAAATTAGCCCAAGGCTACAATCCGGAGCGGCATGGGCACATGCATTCATCCTCCAGCCAGGTGATTCTGACCATTAGCCTTGATCTGGAGATGGGTCCCTGGGTGCTGTGCACATGGCTGCACACTTGCCCCAGGGCCAGGATGGGTCAAATGCAGAGAACAAATTTCCCTAAGGGGATCAATAAATGATTTAACCATAGAACCCATTCCCAAACTTGAGAGTGTCGCAGCCCCCCTCATACATCCAAAAATCTCTTGGGGCCCCCTGATAAGAATGTATGCTATTTAAAAGAAAATGCCATGGTTTTCCAATGGTTTTTGCTTAATTTTTCATATACAATACAAGGAAACAGTTATAATACGATCAATTTCATTATAAACAAATACATATAAAGTTCATTATAAAATCAATTTATTTTGATGTGATTGATTTGTGGACACCTTTGGAGGCCCCCCTGCAGTGCCTCTGAGGACCCCCAGGGGGCCCTGGACCCCACTTGAGGAACCAGTGTTCAATAAACGTGCATCGTAAATGTGTTCAAAATACAAACAGTCTTTTGATGCCAGTCAGAGTCACACATGGGTGACATTCAGATAAATGGCCTAATACTGGATGGCAGTAGCATACATAAGTTTGGGCTCCTGAATAGGTGGTTAGCATAAGCACAGTGGAAGCTCACTGAATATCAACATAAAGCACTTCCATATTGTAGTTCATGGTCATTACTATTCATTTGGCTGTTTTCCTTTCATGCAGCCCATCATAGCCTTCCCTGATCCACGCGCTTTTAATGAGAAAAACTACTGCGCAGCTGGAAGTTTCTGCAGAGCTTTTGATGTGCTACATACAAGATGGCTAATCCCACTGACCAATCTGAGCTCTGACCCGATGAAACCAACTCTGCATAATTCACATGTTTCTAACCCGCAGTCATTAGCTCCTGCCTAATGCCTTTGCTATGTCCCCCATTAGCTTATTTGCATTGGGCGCTGTAACCACGTCCTTGCTTCTTGGCTGTCCTTGAACCTTTACTTTGCATTTCTTGTTCCTACAGCGCTCCACTCATGTCAGCACCGAGCATCACGCAATCACTCAGCCCAGTCCACAGTCCTTTAGGAGAAGTGAGCCATCTCTGACACTGAGGGATGTCGCACGTCACCCCCTCTGTCAATAGGAGGAGCTGCGTTTGAAAGGTTAGCGCATGGACCAGGCATTATAATGGTTGTTTGTTTTTTTTCAGGCTGGACCGGAGACCTCAAACCTCCGGCTGTGTGGTTGGTAAGTCTGCCCACAGTCCATTGGGTGCTCACTCTTCTTAACATCTACTTTTTGTCTTAAACGTCTTCCTCCTCGCCGCTTTTGTATCGATCGTTTTTGACATGAGCCTCTACTTCTTTATCTTCACTATCGACTTCCCCTTTCCTTAGCCTTCCGAGTTCAAGTCTTTCGGATAGCAAGAAGCCTGGCAACTTTTTGAGTTTTTGGAATCAGATGAGAAAACACACAAAATCATTAAGGAGCACACACGGTTACATCTATCTTTTCTTTCTAACTTAACCTCTTAAGAACTAGAGTCCCCGAAAAGGGGGACTTTTTTTTCAGATACAGTTACTGACCTACCTGTTTTACGCAGAAAAATATTCCAAAGTTGCAAATTAGTGACAGCTGATGTGGGATTATCCATTTCTACATCACAGGGAGGAAAAAAGGCCTTTTTGCGGAAAAATGTGTGTTTTTTTCAGGCGGAAATTCATTCAAACCTATGGCAACCTCATTTTATTGTCAAACAGCATCATTTATTTTTATTTCACTTCCACCGTCATCCCAAAGCTCTACCAAATGTGTGGACACCAAGATTAGCCATGTACACCTAGGATGTAAAGACATGATTTTTGGAGAAAAAGGCCTAAGGCTTAAGAGGTTAAATGCTGTCATTGGCCATTTTTCAAGTATATAGAGTATGTTGTAAAAAGAAAGAAAAACAAGAATAACCCTTTCCTGTTTAGAGATCTGTTTTCATTACTTTTTTGGCGCACGTTGATGGCACAAACATATATATTGAGACTTCTGTAAAACCTGAGAAATCTACTCGTTTTGGGAGTTCGGGCGATTTGAGCAGAGGGCGAACTCTTGTGAATGGGAGAAAGACATTATTTCTCTGAGAGCAGAGGAGCCGGCAGAGTAAGGCCAAAAGGCATTTCTCTACTCTGCCATTAACATTGATGGATTCTTCTTTCTCTTAAAAAAGAAGAAGAAGAAAAAAACATCACAAAACCCTCCATCAGCGGTGAACCTTTTTCGACTTCTATTACTCTGTTGTGCTGGGAGGGCATGGAGTGATGGATCCATTGGTAACACAGGCCGTGGCATGATGCAGTATTTGTCCTTCACGGGTAGAGGCATGTACAGACAAGCCCTTGATGTATCTGTGTGCTTTTTCTCTTAGGAGATTCCAAATAACCAATGGCTGCTGTAGCCCATCTCCATAATGACCTGTTATCTTCAGCCTGGAACAAAATACGACCATTATCTCTTTCTCATTACACCTATGCGCACACACAGGAAATGCATTACGCTCGAATAAACAACCTGTGCAGGTCTGTCGGAGGAACATAGACGAACAATTCCATTAGAACAAAAGTAAACCCTTTTGTAGTAGAGTTTTCTTGTTCCTTGTGCCTTCCCTTGTGTGTTTTTCTTGGGCCCTTTTAGCACTGGTACCTTGTAAGTCTATTTCCTAAATCCACAGTGTTCACCCAATAAATATAATAATAATAATGCATTTGTTTTATAGACGCTTTACATGGTTTTATTCATTCACTCCGTACTTGGTGGTGGTTAGCTACTGTAGCTGCTCAGGGGTAGACTGACGGAAGCGACGCTGCCAATCTCCACCCAGGCTTCCTGGCATTTCCCCGGCGGTCTCCCATCCAAGTACTGAGCAGGCCCTACCCTGCTAATGCTACCTTTACACGAAAACCGTCTGAACCAAAAGCGCAAAAGTGGCGTTTCATTGTCACTTTTAACAAGCGTTTTTGCGTGAAATCTGCATGCAAATAGAAATGCAAAAGTGTGTGGAATTTCACATTTATCGATGCAGTATACACGCCAGATAGCTAGGTCATTTATTTTTTTGTTTTGTTTTCTTTTTTTATACTTTATTGTGGCTTCAGCATCATATCTTGACACAATAAGGAAGGCATCGTCTGTGTACAAACGGTCCGGTTATCATTACTAACACTCCTTATGTTAGTCTTGTACATTCGTTACACGGCTGATGTCACGTCATTTCTATGCGACGAGAAACACATTAAGATTTCCACTCTGGAGGGTGGTTCCACTTTTTTTCCACTGTTCCACGATGGACATCTGATAAAATATTTTGCGCTTTTCACCCCCGAGCGTTATCGTGTAAAGTGCCCCTTAGCTTCCGAGGTCTGACAGGATGGGGCAGAGCAAAGGCAGTATGGCCCCTGATTATGATACAGGCATTTATTTCAATAATATGTATCCATAATCCATAGGTTAAAAATCAAACAAACAAAAAAACAATCTTTACATCAGACCTGGCTCGTAATTTCTCATGGGAACAAATCATATAAAGCTCATCTCATGAAAATGATGCTGGTTTGCTCTGACTACAATTAGTCAAACAATACAATACAATGGATCATTCTGTTAGCTCAAAATAGAAATGCATAAACTGATTGAGAGGAGCAGGTTTGACATCGCTGGAATGTTTATTTATACAACATCGAGTGGCTTTTATAATGAATCATTTTTGTGATTAATCATTAACAGTTTGAATTGAACATCAATGTTTTTGTCAGCACACATTGCTGAAGGCAAGTGGAAGTCTTTCTTTTCTAATGAACAAAAAAAAGATTCATCTTAAATGTAGCATTTTATTTGTATTTTGTCTTTTTTCCGGGGGGCCATAGGCTTTACTGGACTGGGAAGTGTGGCATGAAAGGAGGTGAAGAGCAAGAGGCATTTAGCAAACTGTTCAGAGGTGGGACTGCTGAATCTCATGATGGCTCCAGTGTCCAGAATACAGTGACGAAGTGCTGCAGCCTTATCCAGTTGGCTATGGGGCTCACCAGGCTTACCCACTTTTCCATTATTTTTTCTCTCTCTAATTAACTATTCAGGGGATACAAAAAAGAGTTGTCAAATCATCAGAAGGCAGTGGCAACTCATAACCATAAAACACAATTTGTAAAACTTTGTAAACTAAAAAGTCTTTTGTAATTGGTATTGTCATTCATTCTAGCCAGTTCTATTTGTGCCGACGTCGTTAGTTACCAAACTAATTAGCCTCTGCCATGCCTTTCAGTTGCATTTGAGTTGTTCTAAAGTCTATGACAAATTTGAATGAGAATCTTACTTTGAGAATGCAGAGCGATTTTGAGGTGGGTGGGAGTGTTAAGCTCCATTGTAACACTCTGCTCTTGTTTTTGTTGAATTCAATAAAATGAACCATGTCGCTGGCTCGCTCAATATATTTTTACTGAATTACAGCACCTAAAAAAAAACCTAGTTACTATCACCTTCCTACGTGGAAAACAAAAGGGCCGCGGGGAGTGCTCTGTCTAGAGAATCAAGGGCATCAGAGCTCGCCCACCGGGACACGGTGTAACTGATGGTGGTGAGGTGAGAGGGGCACAGGGGCCAATGAGGAGGAGCGGGGCACGAGGGGCGGGTGAATCTGAGTGTGAACGCGAAAGACCTTCACGACCAGCCAACCTGTGTGACATGGATGGGCGTGCGGAGGAGATGATAGACCTGAGAGGCTGTAAAAGGCGGCAGTATGGGGGTGTTTAGTATGCATCCCGGGCACTCCTCTGGCACACTCCCGTCTCATTATTCGGCTCAGTGTTCTGGGATGTTAAAGAAAGGGTGATGAAAGTTTGTTGGTGATAATAGGCTCGCCATCAACGTGACTGTTTGTCGTAGACGTGCGGGCGGGGAATAGGAAGCGAACGGGCAGCAGATGTGCAGTGGGTGAAGTCTGCAGTCGTAGTATACCCTATAGTTTGTCTATATAGTGTGTGTGTGTGTGTGTGTGTGTGTGTGTGTGTGTGTGTGTGTGTGTGTGTGTGTGTGTGTGTGTGTGTGTGTGTGTGTGTGTGTGTGTGTGTGTGTGCGCGTGTGTGTGGGTATATGCTAATGCTAAGTTATGGGCTGTGGCGAGGGTGGGCACAGATTGTGGACTTAAAATAAACTTGCTGTGAATTGCTGTGTAAACTGTTGTGCATACAGTCTGGCAGTTGTGTTTTTACAAATTGGACTCTACTGCACAATGGTAAATGCTGTTAGACCACATTTTCACTAAAGCTTAGTAAACACAATTACGCTTAAGATTACCTGGTTTTACATTTTTTTGTGATCTGCGTAAGTCAGTGGTACAGGAGTTGTCCATCGTAGGCATAGATTCTTCAGTCTCCGTCTGTTCTCTGTAGTTGAAGTGGAGGATGTTTCGCTCTTCATCTAGGCAAGGCAAAGGCAAGGCAAATTTATTTGTAGAGCACAATTCATACACAAGGCAATTCAAAGTGCTTCACAATTTCATAAAATTACAAGAAAGCAGATAAAATCAATCAATAAAACAAATATAATCATTGAAAAGTGACATTAAAAGTGAAGAGGCAGATAAAAAACTTTCAGTTGACATATGCACAGTTAAAAAGAACCGTTTTCAGCCTAGATTTAAACATTGTCGAGGCCAAGTTGAGGCCTGTCTCACACCTTCTGGCAGACTGTTCCAGATTTTTGCTGCATAAAACTGAAACGCAGCCTCACCATGTTTAGTCCTGACTCTGGGAACCAGCAGGAGACCACTCCCTGAGGTTCTCAGAGCCCGAGATGGCCCGAGATGGTTCATCTAAAGAGCTTTGTCAGCATTGAGCAAACTTGGTTGCCAGTGGAACTTAGAAAGACCAGTAGGAGGAGGTTACCTGTGAGTCCCACCTCTCTTGGGAGTAGGGATGGGTATCATTAAGGATTTATCGATACTATCGATACTGGCCTAACTGAAAACTTACTGCTGTAAATTAAACTAGAGCCACACTTTCTCCACGTTAACCTTCAGTCATATTTTGAATGCATTTCAGCGCGTGCACGTGGGAGCGCTTTTTAACGCGTGCACGCCACCGCGTTCAGATTTGAGAAATAGAAACTGAAACTGTTTTAGTTTAGGATATTGAATGAAAACGGCAGCGCGTGGCTCAAACAGCGATGTGGAGGAGGCACCGGTGCCTCAGTCAGTTAGAGCACAGGGGAGAGAGATGGGAAAACGGCGCAGGGAAGGTACGGGGCAGATCAGAGATGTGAGGAATGTATCGATGAGAGGCACAGAGCCTTTTTAAAGGGAGTGGCATTAGCGCGACTTCTCAGCACCGATAAGAGGACCCAGGAGGCTGAAGCTTATCGGTCCAGGTGGACCGGCTCAGGTGGCCCCGGGGCCATTATGAAACCGGGTTTCGGTACCCATCCCTACTTGGGAGTAGTTTACACGGCGACATTGGTATCGGAAACACGTATCTGTCACACAACATTGTTCTCACATCGTATCCTCTGGCTCCCGGCTCCACTGTGGAGTAGGTGGTTTTATTTCTCAGCGGGAGGCCGTTTTCAGACGCGCTGCCTCTTGTGAACTGCGTGAAACGAGAACGATGACGTCCCAGCCGCTGTCTGAACACTGATTGGCTACATCACGATCGATAATTATTTGGCTTTCTGGCTTCTCATGTTTACATTTAGTCAAATAACTGTCTGTAAATAATTTACAATGACTTTCTTTTACTTTAGATGCACCAGATTCGCCCCAGAGACACAACAACCAGAAGTTGAAACTGTGATAAACTTTCTTCTTTCTACTCACAGCACATGCGTGTGCTGCAGTTTTATTGTACCAAATTAGTTTTTTTGACACCTCAGATTTTTCGTATGAAAGCAGATCGAGAGAGGACGCGACTGCTACACCTTGGTTCTAAAGGCTACAGAAAATCACCTTTGTTGTCAGTCTCGGTCTCAACGACCCTCTGTCATGCTAATGAGGCTCGGCCAGAGTCCAGGGCAAGACAATAAGAAGGTAATGGGCAGTGATTAGGTGTGAGTAGAGTCGTTGAGACAGAGACCGACAAGAAAGGTGTTTTTCTCTAGCCTTTAGAACAAAGAGAGCGGCGACTTATAGATAAACCCCTCCTACTGGTCTTTATAAGGTCCACTGGCATCCAAGTTTGATCAGTGCAGATGAAGCTCTTTGGATGAAGAGCGAAACGTCAACTACAGATTCAACTACAGATGAAGACTGAAGAATCTTTGCCTACGATGGACTATGATGGACTACGATGAACTCCTGTACCCCTGAGAACTTACACAGACGGTTAACACAATTACACTTAGGATTTCCTGTTCCTATTTCACTTGCTTATTGGACATAAAGGTAGTCTATAAGTCAGTCCATTGTTGTACTTTAGCTGTCAGGAAGATCATTGCTACACAATTATTCCTGCCAATATTTGATTATGCAGATATCGTCTATCACAGCACCTCTGTGGCATACCTGTATTCCGTATGTGATATACCATAGTATTTGCAGGTTTGTCTTTAGGTGTCCGCACAGAACATATAATTGTGAAATGTGCACCTCACTAAACTGGCTCTCACTTACAGCCAGAAGACATTTTCATTGGCTTCAATTCAAATTCATGTGTCATTACCAAAATTATCCATCCTATCTAAATTTAGATAGGATGGATAATTTTGGTAATGACACATGAATTTGAATTGAAGCCAAT
>OMNZ01047630.1:10528-22007 GCA_900303255.1 Lesueurigobius sanzi | reverse complement strand
TGCTGGCCAACATCACGCACATGTTTATGAATATTGTCTCCACTTTTGGACACCATTTATGAGAAATAAATTAGACCTTAGCTGTGCTGACAGAGAAGACATTGGACTTTGTGATAGCTCTTGTTTCATGTGGATTGGCCCAGGAATTACAGGGAGATTAGCGACAAACTACAGCTAAAAATCCACCTTCATAATAAACCTAATATTACGTCTTTAGAATGTAGTACCAGTAACAATACGCACTGCTGCATAATGATTTAGCTACTTAGGAGCTGTCTGTTTTCATTTAGAATGACATAAATGGTGGGTCCTTACCTTGCCTTGCATGTACAGTGGGCAGATACAACAGAGCCTTGTATTTAGTCCAGGCAGATCCACGTTATTATAATACAACCATGTGATCCGCCTGATGCCTCGCCTCCTTCCACGGAGCATTTCAGTAAACATACAGCCATCGTTTTCATTGCTGTGGTAGCCTCACATGTCCAGACACAAAAAAATGATATCCATCGAGTGACTTCATCGTTTCCACAGTGTAAACCCTTGGTGTGATGATTAAATAGTTGTAGTAAATGTCTCCATACTGAACAGGCCAATGTTGAGGACTGATATCCACTGAAACAGGTCAGGTAGCGTAGCGTTAGCAATCGTTAGTGTTAGCTTAGCGCTGTAGCCACTGCTGTTAGATGTGTCCAAAATGACAAGGCAAAGGAGCGTCGGAAGGTTCAAAGACGACAATTGGGATATTAGTTAACTAGCGTCAGCTTCAGTTAGACCTGTCTTCTTGCCCCCCACCGCACTGCGCATGCGCAGGATCATCCACCATAAACAATAATATTCAACTTGTCTATAGGGGACCAATTTCCCCCACAACATGTTTAGCACAATTACATTAAGATTTACTTAAAATGGACCTGGGTTGAGAGTTTTATTTTTATAGTGGATAATATTGATGCTTGGGCCCAGGATGACAAAGGTTAGTGTAAGTTCTCAGTCGTACAGGAGTTGTCCATCATAGGTAAAGATTCTTCAGTCTTCATCTGTACTCTGTAGTTGAAGTGTAGGGTGTTGAACGCCCATGGGTCTTCAACTGGCTCAGTGCTGACGAAGTTCTTCGGAAGAAGAACGAAATGCCCTACACTTAAACTACAGAGTAAAGATGATTTAATAGGTTAATTAATAGGTTAACATTTACCTCAGGCAGAAATAATGTAAAAAACAGTCATATGCACATCAAAGCCAATTTCACGATGGTTCAATATTATTGTTGGTACATACAATTTTAGCTCCTCATGGTTAGTGAGCCTAGTCAACACAAACCTGAACACATTCAAAAGAAATTAGTTACAAAAAGGAATCAAGTAGATGCAATTGAGGAGATTTAGCTCCCTCCCCCTTCTTGATTTGAAACTCACTGGTCAAGGCTATGGCAAGGGGGATTCTGATCGGCGAAGGGAGGGACCAAAGTTCAGGCCCAGGCGGTCAATTGACTCTGTGCATGACGACGTCACGCTTTAGCTTTACATTCACAACTACGAGGCCTACTTACCCTTGTAGTGTTGTGGATGTAACTCGATACATACTGTATGTATTGAGTTGCATCCACAACTAGGAGGCTAAGTAGGCTATGCTAATGCATGTATGAGGCACAAAAGCAGTAAAGAGATGCACACCAAACAATTAAAATACAAATATTTGAAAAGAATGCTCTTCCGAAGGAACATATAGCTCCTGTTTTCCCGCATGTAAATCTAGTCACGTTGTAAATCTTGTGGTGTTGTCATTTATGTGCAAATATGTTTCCAACGCGACTAATAAACTCTCCTACTCCCACTCCATATGCCTCAAGCACTTCTTTCAATTCATTTCCTTTCCTACCCTCTTCATTTCGTCGATTTCCATTCTCGCACACAAACTTTGCAGCCTGCTCCTCCGCTCCTCAACTTTAACCCCAATCCCTTGTGGCCATAGCCTCGCTCCGATTCCCAATCACTCACTTGTTGCCTATTGTAGTCCACCCCTATTGTCTACCTTTGCCTATCTACCGGTGCATCTCTGGGGCTATTGTTCGAGGCTGTAAGTGTTACTGATTAGCAAAGGCAAAGCGCTTTCTGCTTCTATTTTTTTCCCCGGCGAGTTTAGAATAAGAATTGATCCGATATACTCGCTCTGCCGCGACAGAGTTTAATGAGTCGTTCGCCGATGATCCCTGCCTGCTTTGATCCCCTTTGTGGCTAACCCCGAGCCTCGGAAAGTCCCTCAGCCGGAACCGAGGCGCCCAAAAGGGAGATGGAGAGGGGAGAGAAAGAGGAGCGTTATATGCAAATGTTTCTCGATTCAATTTAGTCTGGACCTCGCCGATTCTTCCGCCGGCTTTTGTTTGCGGAGTATACAGTAAAGCATGGCCGTGTTTACGATAGGCTGTATGCAAACGGGTATAGGAAGTGTGCGTGGAGTGGATAAGATGTCTTTGCGGAGCTGAAGGAGTGAGATGAAGGGAAGCTGTTTGAATTTGCTTCCGGTTTTAAGGGGGAAAATCACAGAGTTCTAGGTTGTGGAGCGCTTTGCTGTCGAAAAGGTCCCAGGGGGGAAGGTAAATGCTGATAAAGAGGTGAGCTTCGGGACTCGCGCAGCCAAATTTAGGTTCTGTAAAAATACACTGCCAAACTGCTATTCACGCTCACACGGATTTGAAACCACTTATAGCGATGGTTTGTTTTGTTGCTGATCCCTGGTGGTTGGAGTGAGAGACTTCGCACTAAATGTGGCGGCAGATTGGGTCCAAGAATCAAACCCACAACGTCTTAGCTGAGGGGAATTGATGCTCCAGATTTGAGGAGAAATATGAACCATTATGTATAAGAAGCATTGTGTATACTTAAGGCCCCTCAGATGGTTTGAGAAATGTGACTCCTTTAAAATACTCCAAAAATACAAAGAATATGGCCAATTCCTTTGAAATCTTCCACAGGGAGGACTCTCAGAACCCCCTTGTTTAGGCATTATGTCAACCAATACTATCATTTGTACAAAACAATGATTAAACCGTCTTATGGTTAGAACATCGGCTGTAAACAGAAACAGAAAACTTGCCTACCCCTTGCTTTAGGATACAGCTAAAGGGGTGGGGGTGTTCTGCTTCCTGACAGCTTTGTGAATGAAGTCTTACCTGGCTCAGATTTAGACTCTGCAGTCTTCTCCCTGATGGTTGAACTGAAGAGGTAGCGACATGGGTGCGTGGGATCTCCCACAGAGCTCCTCACTCGGTGCTCAGGGCCCACAGCAGAGGGGTGACTGGAGGGAAAGACCAGGTGGGAGCTACTATGGTGATGACGATGCAGATGTACAGTATATAGCTTTATTTCAACCTATGGAGACTTTTTTTTTTCTACGGTCCGTTTAGTGATGGGATTTATGGCTCTTTAATGGAAGACAAGTCTTTGTGATCCGTTCGATTCAAAGAGCCCTTCAAAAGACTGTCTCATTTTTATATTTTATAGGAAGCCAGAGAGAAAGCTCTCTGCCCACTCTGCCACAAGACAGACTGCTGAGTAAAACTCTTTCAAATCCTTGCACATTTTTCATTGATCTTGATGACAAATGTATCCACACTGAACAGTGCAAAAACAGAATGGTGAACAACATGAACTGACTGACTGTGACATGTACTTGTTTAACTTGTTTTACTGTATATGTGTACGGCACTTTGGCTGCTTTATAAATAAAGTTGGTATGGTATGTATTTCTCTTGGCCTTGCAATGTTTTCTTGTCGTTTGTTTGACTCCATACTTCCATACAACCAGGAAACTCATGGGGAGGGAGGTCATGTGACATTGATATGAAGTCTCTGATAGGGGGTTCATGTGACATCATTCACAACATTCTAAAGAGCCTATAGTTTCAAATTGAGATGGAGGACGGAAAATCCAATCCTCCGAACTATAGTACTGTGAAAATGCAGTCTTCGTTCATTGCTAATTTCTCTGTAATTCCTGGGCCAATCCACATGAAACAAAATAATTTTGTCATGAAGGTGATGACAATATTCAAAAACATATTATGTTGGCCAGTAGAAAGGCCTCTAAGCCATTTCTTTGACCCCATGATTGAAAAAGCAGTTGGACACAAATCGCTGACTTAGGAAAAAATAAACGCATAATAGAGACCAATTTTTTGCTAAATCCATGTAACTGGACAACAAGAAAGAAGAAATTGCCACTCAAAGACCATTCTGACTCCTTGTGATTGGAGTTAGTAGGTCTGACCATTCCCCACAATAGTCTCCAATCAAACAATATCTTCTGTGTCAAGGCCCATAGGCACTGCTCTTCACGTAAGAGTGCTAGCATAGTATATTATTTCATGATGGCTTCAAGTATAGTAAGGGATTGTATTTTTTCCCAACGCATTCATTCTCAAAAATCGATTTCCCTTGTGTGAAATTACACCAACAAAGCCTTCAATCATGTGCGGGATTACTCTTATTGTGGGGTGCGGGCACATGTGCACCGCCGCAATCGAATCAGCGACAACACGACTGTGGCCACGTTTGAGGTGGTGGCGGTGCGGGCAAATTATTTGTATTCTGTGGGAGCCAAGGGGATTTCCAACATGGCCGACACTTCATCCTTTGACCGTGTGCGTGTGTGCGTGTGTGTGTGTGTGCGTGTGTGTGTGCGTGTGTGTATGTGTGTGTCTGTGAGAGCCGTGTGTTTAAATGTCATTCCAATTACAGGGCTTCACACTTCCCCCCAGATGACACCTTAATAAAGCTCCACTGAGAAGACTATTAATGTTATCATAGGCGACCAATAGCTGGGACAGGGGACCGACTCGCTTATTGTAGTGCACTGGAGAGCCATTTTCTAGGTCACAAAAATTCTTGTTAAAAGTGCATTAGGCGCCCTGATAAAATTAGGCAGACCTGCTTCTGTCTGTTTTGGATACATCACATCACTCTTCGCTCACCTCAGGCTTCAGGGCTTGAATTTGCCGAAAGATGGGGCTGTTTCAAGCTTGTCAAATGATTTTCATGCTCAAATCATGCTTGTTTTGATAGATACAGATGGCAAAGCCTGATAGGGGGCGTGGCCTAGCGAGGGGGAACGAAGCCTGTTGTAGAAATCATTGTTTTCACTCTTTTTAATTGTTTTCTGGTGAGACTATGAGCATATTTAGCAAACACAAATGAAGTCTATGTTATATGTATTACCCCAGTACAATAAAGGCTTTTTAGAAAAATGTAAATAGATAATTGTAGTGCGGGAGGAGTGCCTTGGTTCTTCGTTTTTCACAAATTAAGTCTCATCAAAATTGCGTCCATTCAGATGCCATACAGCAGTGGTTCCCAACCTTTTCATCTCGGAGCCCCCCCTGCTCAGGCTGGAAACAGGCCGGGCTCTCCAGGCCAAAACCCCAGGCTCCTGAATGCATTAAAATAAATTAAAATTTGTGTCCAAATTTCAAACCAATGTTTCCATACATAGTTTTTCTTACTCATGTTTTTCTTTTTTCCCCCCTATTTTGTCCCATTTCATTTATTCAAATCATATCTCTGATGACCTATCCCTCTGACCAAGCAATATGCAATCGGAGTTAAAAACTTGCCGATATGGTCCATTTGCAAACTGGTGATGTTAGACCGTATTAGAAAGCTTAAATGGTCCCAAATTCAGTCAATACCTTCATTTTGCACCTTGAAAAACTCCCTATGTGCTGAGTACACATTTGTTGGAACGATTTTGAATGTGTTAATGCACTTGGATGCAGTAATGACAGAGAAGATTAGTAATATTAACAGACTGACTTAAAAAGGTTTACAGGCATGAGCAACTTGATTTAAAGCTTGTCTATTATGTCCTATTAAGTCTATTGTGACATTCTGAAACAATTTAAAATACACTGGCCTGGAAATGCTGTTGAAAAAGTTTATTTCTGTGAAAACTTTCTAGCAATAAATATTTCCCTATCCGCTGTATGAGAGATTTCAAAAATTACAACAAATGTAATGACATGCCTTTCCAACCCTCTTCATATCGGTATCAGCCTGGCCCTACTTTTTAAAGTTTTAACACAGCAGATTGTCGTGAAAAACACTCAAAGCTAGCCGTTACCATGTAGCATGAAGCTAACGTTAGCACTGCGGTTAGCATTCCCTGTTACATGTACAAATTTGGACTGTTGTACCACTTTTTCCTTTCCATGTATGCGTCTTTATTTGGTATAAAATACATTCATAATTCAGCATCTTGTGTGAAGTGGTTGTGGAGCAGCTTCGAGCGTGACCGTTGGTGGGTGTTCCCAAAGATGTCGTCGGTCTCTATACGGAACAGGCCATGCTTTCGTCTGATTGGTTAACCTTCCTGTCAAACACACTCATTTGAACATGTAGATAAGACAGGATCCCTCTAGTCTTTGTGCAATAGGAAAATATGCTTGCTACAGAAACAGATGGAGACAACAGTCGTACATAAATTTCAGGTGAAAACAGAATGCCTTCTCTTTCATCTTCATTTAAAATCTGTTTCTGGAAGTGCAAGTCTAGCACAGCACATATGTTTGGCAATGTAGCCATAACCATTGGCAAACCCAAGCCAGAAGAAGAAGAAAGAAGTAGACAGAATCGTTGATTTTCCGTGGTCAACTCAAAGAATATGTGATATTGGAACTTTATTATTCACATAAAAAAGTGAAACTGGTTGGTTTGAAATGTGACTTAAAAAGAAAGACCTTAAGACCTGGTTGATGGTTGGCTTTGGCAGTGCACCTTTTCCATCAGACTGCAATAATGAATCAATTATGGCCCTGTCTAGCTTTGATTGAAAATGCTAACCCCTCTCTCTTTTTCTCTCTGATTTTTGACATGAGACAAAGTCAGAATGGTTCTGAAAAATATCACCAAATCGAACAATGCTTTCTAACAAAATTTGTTTAGTTCCGCTTCTCCCTGTTTGCAGTCAGTTGCATGATGATTTTCTCATGATAGATTCCCTTCCTGTAACAGCCAGATTACTGTGACTGGCATGCGCATTAGCAGTGGTCACTAGGCTAAATGGTTGGGTGGTATTTGACTAGAACCAGGAAATGACCATATTAGTCCAGGCTTTCTGTCGCTCAGAGAGTAGACTTTAAAGCAGCTCTGCTTGTTTACAAGTCTCTTTATGGTCTAGCTAGCACCAGAGTACATCTTCGATATTTTAGAGTCAGATGAACCATCTCAGCTCTGAGACCCTCAGAGAGTGGTCTGCTGCAGGTACCAGAGTCAGGACTAAACATGGTGTTTCATTTGGCTAAAAACGATCGAGACTATCGATTTGAACAAAATGTCCCCTTTTTCATGTATTTAAATGTTACATTAGCCTGGCCTTAGTCATCCGTAAACTCTGGTCAATTATCATTTCCCTACATGTTACGTCTGGGTCTGATCTCAGTGGCCGCGATACATGGGTTGAACATCATCCTACCATTCAGCGAGCGGGGGAGGCGGGTGTTGTAGGTGATGTCATACGTCACGACCAAACGCTAGTGATTGGGCAAAATCAAATCCAGTCGTTTCAAACTTTAAAAGGAGTTGACCGCTCCCACCTGAAAACTGAGCTCAATTGTGAAGAGCCAGACCCTCTGTACGAAATCAATACGAGGGTATGCTAAGACCAGGCTAATGTTAAATACAAACAGCAGTTAGTATATCGGATCAAATATTGATTATAATTAAAGAAATGCAAAATCTGTCCCACTTTGGGAACAACGGCCCTAGTGTAACAAACCTTAAGATCGGACTTTGTTTATCTGCATGTGGAAAGTAAATGAATTCATCATTACTGTACTGCCTGGTTTGAAACATTTATTCATTATTTATTTATGTTTATTTATTTTTTTGTCTGATTTGAAAAGTAAATTCATGTAAACTGTAAAGCACGTTGAGTTACATTTGTAGAAATGCTCTACAAATAAAATTTGATTGATATTTGAAGTGGTCATCTTCCTGGTTTGTGAGCTAATACTGAATGAAACGGTACAATCTGCTATGAGCAATGTTTTTTTCTTTTCTAAATAGTGTTGCGACCATTGTTTTCCGCTTATGTATGTATGTATGTATGTATGTATGTATGTATGGCATGTATGCATGTCTGTATGTATGTATGTACTGTATGTACTGTACTGTACTGTACTGTACTGTATGTATGTATGTATGTATGTATGTATGTATGTATGTATGTATGTATGTATGTATGTATGTATGTATGTATGTATGTATGTATGTATGCATGTATAGCAGTTAAGTTCAACAGTTTGAGTTATGCACACACTTCTGTAGAAGGACAGCACTGCCTCCAGGCTTCCTCCTCTCAATCATAGTTTTTTTTTTCCAAAGGCTTTGGAGCTTTTATATCCAAATATTAGCCTCAGAACAAGATCATTTGACTAAGACACTTCAAGGCGAACATAATTGAAAGAGGACAATAAAATGATTCAAGTCAAGACATATGACCTAAATGTCCATGCAGCAAAATATTAGCATTGTTTAAAACTTACTGACGTCACTTTCAATCACTTCTAAAAGCACCACGACTGACGCATTTGCAGATTGTTTCCTCCATAAGAATTTCCTGTCAAAACATTTCCTAAAGCGTATTTAAAGCAATTTTTTTAAATTGTGTTTTGACTCATTGAGATGGCTTCCAAATATGAAACAAAATGTCACCGACAAAACAAACAATCTTTTACAATAGTTAGAGGCGTCTAGGCTGAGTCGGTCTTTTCAAATACTGTGATCCAAGAAACACAATAAAAACAATATAAAAGCAGTCCTTCCTGCATAGACACACCAGTCGAGAGCAGTGGTTGCCAAAGTGGGGGTCGGGACCCTCCGGAGGGTCACGAGATATTGAGTAGCGGAACCCAAGATGATTTGAAATAAAATTGTGACCCTGCATTTCATCATTAAAAAGTGCATAGCCGCATTTAAAAAGAAAACGTTTGTATATAGACCGCACCTGACTATAAGCCGCAGGTCCACGTTGTAACATGGGGTGCATACTAGAGCTCCACGACTGGCTGCTGAGACATTCCCATGGACCCTCTCCTCTGTCCTCTCCTCTGTCCTCTCCTCTGTCCTCTCCCCTGTCCACTCCTCCGTCCTCTCTCCTCCGTCCTCTCCTCCTGAGATCTTGGGTCCGGCGGGGAGCGTTGTTGCGGGCGGTCTGGGGACACTCCCCCAGAAAATTTTGAAAACTATAAACCTCATTTCTTGTATTCTGGTGTGTTTTGAAAGCATTTTTGTTGATTACAGTATATTGAACTTATGCCATTTAAGGCTACTAAAACACAAAAAAAAGAAAGAAATAGCTTTCTATACAAATCAATATGAATTTCTGTTTTCCATAAAAATATACCAAAACTGAAATAACTAAGTACCATTGTGTAACAACAGTCCTGCTGGGAATCCGATGCACACATTCTTTATCACAAAACTAAACTGAGTCTCCAAAAGTTAAGTCCAAATGTTACTTTATCAACAACACCCAAATACAACAATAGACTCTGTACAGCTTAGCATATTATACACTTTATATAGTATGTGATCATTTGTTCAATATTTAAAACCCACACTACAGTAACCCCCACAGCCTATGTCTATTTGCCACACAACACCCAGCAGCTGCTCTATGACCATTACAACACTGACACCAATGTGTTTGACAGAACTGCACTTTTTAATCCATTTGATTTAGTTTCTTAACTTAACTCAACTTTCTGTATAATCCATGACATCAGGTCCTTCTTCCTCCTGCTCTACGACCAATACCGCATTAACACTTCAGTGGTGTAGTGACTGTAATCCCGCCAGTGTTTTGGTTCATTTTAGGAGCACGTTACAGTGAAACCAATGAAACTGCAGGAGCAAGCATGAGGCTGCGTGGGAGAAGCGTTCAGGGACTGTATAAAGTGTAGGAAATATTATTTTTTCTCACAAATGTACATAAAATCATGACGATGACATATTTTAACTACCCAGAGGGCTGGTACTGGGGATAGACAGGACTTTTGGGGTTGCTGGCTCCACCACTGGTTCAAGAGTAAGCACTTTTCTGATACATTTTGAGGAACTTTTTTATTTTATTTTTTCACCGTGTGATATTGAGAGTGTGACGTGAGAGCGTGTGGAGGCACTGAAATGTGTGTGTCTCACGGTGAAAGTGTGAGAGTTGGCAGCCCTGGTCTCTCGCCTGACACTGCGTTGAACCACGTAAACAGCTCACTGCAGTTTTAGGCCAGTGCTCCCCTCTGGTTTGGATAGGCTAAATAAAATCCAGGCATTCAACACATGGAACAGCCAGGCATTTCGCCCCAGAGGGTAAACTGCTTTGTCTGCTGGAGGCCACTATTTTTTCCCTAGTGGCCGTTAGCCTGTACAAATCTTTAAATAATCTGCATCTTTGTATATGCCGCAGTTTTCAAAGCGTGTGAAAAAAGTAGCGGTTTATAGGCTGGAAATGACGGTACCCAATTTTTAATGCTTTACTGATCAGCTGTCGTCACTTTTTCCTGTGGTCATAAACTGATCAAATGGTGATTTTGGGGTTGAGGGTTGAAACGTTTGGAAACACCAGGCCTAGAGACCCTGATTTACTACATTGTAGTTACTTCTCAGCAGTGTTGCAGAATAACAGATTTCTAAGTGATCCAATTAGATAACTTTTTTTTTTTTACAGAGGATGCAATTACAAAACTGGTAATTCATGTATCAAGTGATGATTACATTACGTTTTGGTAATATTTTGACAGCTGAAAACATCTCTTTCATAAAATGTATTTGGAAAATTAGAAAAACAACCAAATAGAAAGTGTGCTAGCATTTTCGGTTTTATCAAATTTTCCTAATAATTTTCATAGTGAGGCCTGTGCAAAAGTCGAAGACAGCTGCTGTACATGGTCAGTTTTTTAGTTAATTGGGTGTTAAGCAGAAAACATTATTCCATTCAAACAGCCTGAGGCAACGTTTCCTGTTGCAGAATTTGTGCTTTAATAAAGTTCATTCCAAAGCACTAGCAGCTTTTTTCAGATTACTTTTGAAATAAACTAACAAAGAAGTAACAATATTTGGATTACTTTTATGGAGTAATCCCAACACTGAGTACAACAGGCTGCAGTTTACTGTCGCCTTCATCAAAGAGTACTGACAAAGTTAGCTTTGTTGTCAACTCTCCTCATGGTGGAAAGTAAGCTTTCGTCTCTAAACTATAAAGAAGAATTGAACTGCATTGATGTGTGAAATATTTTTACTTTCTTTGTGTGAGACTGATGGCATCTATTAAGGCTCCACAATATGAGAAAAAAACAAAACAATATTCATTAACTATCGTGAATAGTGTGATGATATCAATCATTATGCAAACAAAAAACATGAGCATTTAAAAATATATATATATCGCATTCTATAAGACTTTAAAACCTTGTGCTTTGTAATTCTGTGTT
>OMNZ01047624.1:0-14545 GCA_900303255.1 Lesueurigobius sanzi | reverse complement strand
GCATAAGATGTTTCCCAACCTTTAGTACCAAGAGAGTAGGGACTTAGAGGTTAACTCCTCCTTCTGGTTTGCTCTTAAGAGACCCACAAACATGATTAAAGTCTTTAATCGCTGAGGAAGATCTTTGGACTAAGATCGAAACGTCCGACACTTCAACTACAGAGTACTGATGAAGACTGAAGACTCTTGGCCTACGATACCTTCAATATGATCTGGGGCTCCCCCTGAAACACCCAGGCTGAGAACCACAACTTTAAGTAATCATTATAGCATATTTAACTATTGCAGTGTTAAAAAAGAGAATGTGGTGGTACAAGTGATCTTTTTAAAATAATAACAGAGTATTTATTTTGTATGGGGGGCCACCATAGTCTCCGCTATGAATGGGAAATACTGTAATTGTGCATAACATAATGTGTTGGCCTAGAAGAATAAGTCATTACCTATAGTCTTGTATCTGGTCTTGAATGTCGGGCAACACTTGCTGCTGCAGCTCAGACAGAGGCCCCCTGATGTCCTCCTGAGCGTGGAGTCTGCTCTCTGAATGAACACACATTATAGTATTTTAATGACTGCCTCATCTCTCCGTCATAATGGAAAACAAGACACTTACCAATATCTGTGAGATACTCCTCTCTCACTTTGATTTTTAATGGCTGTAAACAATTAACACAATGTAAATTATTTATATGGACATTTTTTTTTTGCTAATGTCATGCTAGAAAATTAATGGCACATTGATTAACACAACTTGAGTGCAGAACAGCTCAGAGTGGTTCCAATGATGTTTTATGAGCTTTGAAAATGCAGAGGGCACTACCTGATTCTACCGAGTACGCAATTATATCCAGGAAATACAAAGTGAAGAAGAAATTGGCAATAATTCAACCCTGAGCCGGACTCTAAACTAACTTTTTCTAGTAGCGCTGGTGCCACAAACCTTTTCATTTGGTTGCGCACAGATGATTTTGATCGCACAGACTACAGACGCATTACGCATTTCATTTTTAATTGATAAAATAAGAACAAATGCACCAAATGTGATGCTATAGGTTAGATTCATGTGACGTCACGACAGAATATAAAACGCCTATAGTTTTAAAAATGTGAGGGTTTATTATCAATCTGTCATAACTCATTTTAGTCAACGAAAACTGAAAAAGGTTTTAGTCAGTTTTAGTTTAGTTTTTCCAAATCTGCCATATCACAGTCGTTTTTATTGTCAAATAATATCTTAACTATGACAGACATAATAACTGAGACAAAAAATAATCTCTGTGCACTGTACATTTTTATATTTGATCACTTCATTTTAGCTTGTGGGTTTAAGTGACGGACAAGCTTTAATAAAACAAGCTTGTCTGTCACAAACAGAAAGGGAGGGGCCACAGGGTTAGAACATGAGTTTGCTTTATTAGCTTTACGCTAGCTGCCCTTTGCTACAAACAAACATTCTAACCGCGAGGAAATCATAACTCAGGTAGGGTCAAACATCGCTAAACCAACGTGCACCATTTGCAGGGCTGGAGCAGAGCGCTCTTCCCTCACCGGTGCTCGTGCGCATGCATGACTTCGAGCGGTTATAGCATGGTTAAGTCAATTTTGCATATGTTCCCTTTAAAAATGTAGAAGTCAGCTTTAAGATCATTTACATACAGCATCAGGGTCCAGGAAATGCGAGCAGATCTGCGGTGCGAGGGCGCGTGCATCTTTAGGATTGGAGCCGAGATAAGCCTCCACTGAAAGGTAGAAGAGCTACACACAAAATGCTAAATTAACTTACCAGATATGTCAATGCATTGAGCCATTTTAATGCGTTTAATGGGACTGACCAGAGGATTGGGATCGAGGAGTTGGCTGAACACGTATCTCATGAACACAGTCATGTGCGCGGGCCGTGACTTCAATATCTCAATGTCCTGAAAAGGGCCGTCCATCTGAAAAAAAACGTTGTTACTGAGCTGATCAACTAAGCCAAAGTGAATAAAATAGATGCATAGTTCACAGATATAAACCCTACCTCAATATATTCATAGCCATCGTCTTCCTCATCTTCTTCCTCTGGACCAATGATCTGTGCCTTGCCACCCTTGAAACACAAGCCAGATGATACAAAGAGAAACACAATACTTGTGCTTACTATGTGCTAAATTATTGATAGTAAAAAAAAATTTGTGGCATTTTGATATCAAATTTCACATTTTCCCCACAGGTGATCATGTTTTTTGATGTATATTACAGACATCTATATAATCAAACGCAGTTGGTGGTGGGCGGGGCCAGGTGATTTGCAACGTATTTCAGATACACTGTGCGGTCTACGGAAGTGTCACGTACGCACTTACATTCTCCTTCAATTATAACATCAGACAGGGTATATCTCATGGCATGTCATCGTGGTTTAGAAGTACTTTAGGGCACTGCCATGTTTCTTCTTTGGGTAGGCAGGTTGTACGCTGGCCTGGGTTACGTAATGCTGCCCTCTACCCCAACAAAACAAACTCTTGCCACTGAAACCTCCATCACAACCAACGCAGCCCAGTAATCACTGACTGCATTTTGGTTTGATTTTTGTGTTATAACTCATAAGCTCAGTACATCGAATGCGGAGGCCCGGCCACAGCTGGTGAACATGATAAAATAATGTATTGCAAGTTCAGGGTTTATACAGGTAGCAGCAAGTCAAATGTAATGCTTTTTAATGCCATTTTAATGCCCAAATACTACATTTTGAATGCCACAAATCGGTGCGTATTCAATATTAATTTCCATATTCAACAGAAAATTTGATAAAAGGGAGAACTGAAAGTGTATGATTTCAAAACTCCAGTCTAGATGCCAATTTTTTGCATTTTTGACAAACTTCTGCAGTAAATGTTGTTGAACAATGTCATTATTTTTTAGAGAACTTTTGATTTAATGCCAGTTTGAATTCTATTTAATGCTTTTTATTGACATTAAGGCCTTATTTTTGACATAATTCATTTAATGACTTTTACTGCTTTTTAATGCCCTGCGTAAACCCTGAAGTTATCCATCATTTTAAGTTGTCATACCTGGCGAAAATTCCCTGCATTTTTGATGACAAAATAAATACTGGAAAGAGCCAGGTTTAACTTTATAGTTATTGTGTGGCTATATTAGTTGCAAAGATTTTTTTCAGAGGGGATGTTGGGATATCTTGTTTAGTTTTCAAATAAACTAATTACTAGTGAATAAAAAAATACACACTGCCTTTTTTGGGGGTTTAAAACTCAATAAATCAGACAAATCAAATATTTAAAAATCCCTCTATAAAACTTAAACTATTGTTATGTAAAAGACTGGAAGGTTTGGTGACAACATCTTTCCAACAGCTTGTCCCAATCAGAAATTATATGGATTACAGAATCTTGTTTGTCACACACGCGGCACATGGACACCAAATATGTCAATATTTGGATACGCGTGGGAAACGGCGAGTGGAGTGAGTTTGGTCTTTTTTTTTATCCCTTGGACATTGAAACATGTTAAGTACAAAACTAGACAAAAGTCTCAAAATTGACCGCTGCATGAAAAACAGCTCCCCTTAATTCATACATTTTCTCCAAAGGATTTGTCAAAACAGGTGTGCGTCTCACCGAATCAGGCAGCAGGTGCGTGTCTGAGTTGTTCCGCCTGTGCTGGGACGTTCTGAAGGACGATGAGGGGGAGGAGTGGGGGCTTTCAAAGGCCTAAAGAGGAGGAAGTGAGGAGGAGCTGTGAGGGGCTTCTGTAGCGGGACACAACCAATCTCACTACAACAAGAACCAACATGCTCTAATGGCTTACCTCCATGTCGCCTTCACCAGAGTCCATGGATAACCGGCCTGCAGCGGAAGCAGACAGTATGTGAAAGTTTGAACCAAGCAAAATGCAACACGGCATGGAGTATGTTCAAGAATCAAGAATTGTAGAAAAAAAAGGTAGACTTAACAAAGCTAAAGAATTTGACTATATACTGTAGGTAAATTCGCTCAACTCTGAGAAGCAAAAAATGTACATGTCCAGGGCTGGATTTAAAATGAGCCCAGCCATGTTCTTCTAGGCTTTTGGGACACGGTGTAATGTCACGGTGAAAATTCAATTGCCCAGGGATTCAAAACGGTACTAGGTAAAAACTGGTTTTGTTTATTTGCCTGTTTAGATAGAACATAGAGAGCAAAAGTATGGAGTTACATTTGTGCAAAAATGAGCAAATAAAAAAAAAGCACATATGGCACATAGATGGTCAGGTTTATAGCCTTTTATGTTTATAGAAGCACATATTAGTAGAATAATAATCAAAAAAGGACCATTAGTTCTTCTGCGCATGTGTCTACCATGTCCAAGTAAAATTGGTGCTGTGTGATATCCTGAATCGAAAATCAGAGTGAATCATGAATCGAATCGGATCAAATCGATACCCAGCCCTATACATGTCTGGAATCAAAAGCCAAATTCAGACACTGCCACTGGGCCGAGTGCGGAAAATGGAGCCCGCTAACGCACCGTGTACGTCATTTACCCATGACAGCCACAGCTGGCTCGAAGCCGCCTAAGCCTTCACACCTGGGTCAAAAGCCGTGATGGGGGGAGAGTGGTCGGTTTTTCGACTTTCGAAAAGATGAATGAAGTGGAACTTTTTGCACTATTGCTGCTCATGCAGCAGGTTAAAAGATGAAAGGATCGTGTAAAGGTAATGTCATTGATCGAGGAAAGAGAAAAGACAGAAATGGACATGGAGCGACAACGCGCACACAGGCACCTGAGCAAGAAGACAGCAGTCTACTGGAAATTGGTCCTACACGCACATGAACCATTTGGACCCTCGACAGACCCAGTGGCCTTCTCTTTCGCAATGATGCGGTCCTCAACATGAGCGACAATGAATTTAAAAAACACTTTTGCCACTCCCAAGAGGCTGATTAGCCAATCAGCGTGCGCATTTACATGCGGGTGCACACAGCACTGGTCCGGGTTGGACACTTGGTTCTTCGCATTCATACAATGGGGCTACCTGGCCGATCTTACAAAAATGCTTTAGAAATTTCAATGCTACAATTTGAAGTTACCAACCTCCTGCTAAAATGTAGTTAGTCACAGATTCTGGCCGTGATCCGTCCTGGAGATGAAAAAAACCCCACAAAATACACAAGAAAGTTAAAATTAATATATAACACGCAGTATTACATCAGGGCTAGACTTTCAGTTTACTTCACCTGGTCTTGCTGAATCTTGATCCGGACTTGGTGAGCTCTTCTCTTTGCACTTTCAATGCGCTCCTCCAGCAATGGCGACGGGTTCCTCAGGCGCTCCTCCAACAAGGCCTGAACATTAAAACATTATTATAAGAACTCATTTGGTTATCTAACTCTAAGCAAAAGTGAACTTCCATTCATTCAGGCCGAGCTGATTCATACATGCATTAATAGACGGAGCTTTGCATTATGGAAATTCTTGTTGTAACCTCTCACAATAATCATTCATTCAGTCTTCAAAATTTACATAAACACAGCACCTGTAGCTCAGCCTCTTCCTGCTCCAGCATTTTCCTGAGTATTTCCGTGGCATGTTTCTGGACTACAGGGTCCTAAACAGGTAATTCACATATTTATCATCTTCTCACATGCTGATGATAATGCTTTGGTGTTTTTGATGAATGTTAGTGCTACAGTTTAGTGCAGATCTATAATGATTTAGTTACGTTTTTTTACCTGCAGTGGTTTGGGTCCGGTGATTCTTTGGGACGGGGTGCTATTGAGTCCCGAGGGCAAAGGTGGAGGCGGTGGGGGTGGGACTTGTCCGCCTAAAGACGTCCTCTGATTGGGCGAGAGGTCCGTGGGGAGGGGCTCCAGTGGCAGAGACGCAGCGGAGGGGGGCGGGCCCTGTAGCGTGAGGGCGACGTAAGTTCCAGCTTTGTGACAACGAAAGGAAACAAATGAGAACAAACATACTGTATGTAGAAAACTAGGAAAAAAGAGCCTGTGTTTGCTTTGACTTACACTTGATGAGTTTGACCACCTCCTGATGGGTCATGGAGGACACCAGAGAGCCATTAACCTGACAAATGGCAAAGTTTAGAACATATAGTTTGCTTGTAATGTAAGAATGACCAATTGCATACTAAAATGTAACCTTATTTTGCAGTTAGATATACCTTTATAATCCGGTCCCCTTCCTGGACCCCGGCCTTGACTGCTGCCCCACCTGGAAGAAGGATACATAAGGGTCATTCCACCAAATCAGTGCCTTTGCGTCCAAAGGAAATTAACAGCCACAAAATCATTATCATGACAAATTGTTGAAGATGAACTTTTACTAGGGCCGGGAATCGATTAAAAAAAAATTAACTAATTAATCGCAAATCTGCAGAAAATGAATCGCGATTAAGAAAATTAATCGCGATTAAATAAATCCAGCAATTAATTGCAGTTAATCACAATAATTTGTGAAATTACTTGTCAAACTTTAGCTGTACTATAATAAAAAGTACTGTTTTTTATTGTATTTTATCAAAAGGGACTTGTTTTATTTATTTTTATTGAATAAATAAAGCCTAAATGTGTGGTATGATGGGCTGCTGGGAGTATGACTCTTTTTCTATAGTTTTTCTCTTAAGCTCCTGGTGTCTTGTCTTGTCTCAACATTTTAGCTCTAAAACAAAAGTATGTCTTCCTGATGTGTGTTGTAACCTGCAGCTCATGTGGACAGACCTCTCACTCTTGTCTTCAGGAAGTTTTGTAAAGTTTTATCACGTAGACTAGGTACTGGTTTTAGAGAAATCCTCCGGGACACGGGACACAGGGCTCAAAATCAGGAATAACTTGACAAATACGCAGGTGCATTGCGCATTTCCTATATCTCCGCTGCGCACAGCGAGGTCTTTCAAAGCGCATGCAAATTAGCCACATGGCACATTAACGCAAAGCAAACAGGACTGTCCTGAACTGGGTAAACTGGGACTTTCCCATTAGAGCCATGCCATGGAGTGACATTTAATTCATCATTGAACCGTTTCATTCAAGCAGTGAAACGGTGATTGTCTTTCTTCCCTTCTCTCCGCTGTCATTCCTCACTGCTGCTCTGAGACACGCGGGCTGCTCAATGACACCGCGGGCTGCTTGCTCCCACAGCGTTGTTAGCGTACGATGTTCTGCGGAGAGCAGCGTCACTTCGAAGCAGCGAAGGTTAAAGGGGAGGAATTTTAACGCTGCGTTAATTTATTTTATCGCGATAATTCTACCATTTTGACACAATGCGTTAACGCGATAATTTTCCCAGCCCTAACTTTTACATAATAAAATGTGTGACACTATAGCACATGCCGAATCAAAAAAATATCCAGAAAAAACTATTTTGACAAACTATTTTTTTGATTCGTCGAAAAGGCACCGATTTGGCGGAATGACCCATAACATTCTCTCTATTAGTCAACAACATTTTCTCTGGAAGCCCATCTGGTCCAATTATCCTTTCAATCAATCAGTTTTAGTAACGCCCAATATCACAACAGGAGTCATCTCAGAGGTTGGTACAAACACAAAACAAGTCAATATCAAACATCAAACAATGAAATGTCAGCCTGGGGTTTCCCACATCCTTAGACCCTCCCACTTTCCTACTTTTTTCACCAAACCACAACTTATTTGTCAATCACAAAAATTCAAACACTACTTAAAGTGATAGTCTTTAAGTCTAAATGTACACATATAATAGAATGCATACAATTGGCCGCGTGGGCCTGAATTTTGATTGAACAATTAATTATTATTTTTCGAAAAGCCCCTCCTTTTGCTGATCTCAGCAACTAATCAGAATCCCCAATGCCATAACTTTGACCAATAGGAGAAGTTTTCCTCTGAGCCGGCCTGTCAATCAACGGACACCCTTTTTTTTTTACAGCAGCCAGTGTGAGGGGTACAAGAGAACGAGAAGGGGCCTAGATTGTTTGCTTTTAAATGTCTCCCTCTCCTCTTTTAGCAATCTGGCTTCTCCTTTAAAAAAAATATATTGTACTATTTTGTTGTTATGCCATGATAAATGACAAATAAAGTAATTAAATGCCATTTTATTTTAGCACAATGCAATACTTGCCTGGTCGAACATTCTGGACAAGCTTCACCCTCTCTCCGCACACAGTGAAGCCAAAGCCCAGCTGATCCTTTTGAACGACCACACATCTCTGAACCAGGCCGGGCCCTACGAAAGACAACGTTCAATTGCAGAGTGTGGACAGAAAAACTACATGGGCATTATAGAGCAGCAAACACACAAAAATCTGTAGGTATTTCAAATGTGACACAATAGGACAACTTGCATTCTGAAGTTGGCTCTACCACTGGAAGTGAATATTCTTGCAGATTTGTTCAGAGATAAGCTCTAACGAAATACCTGTACTTTCTGTGGGAATGTCTGTGGAGGGCTCTCTCTGTTGGGCGGCAGAGGATTTTCGCTCCGAGTCCCCGATAGTCAAACTGCTCAGCCTGATGAGAAAAAAATATTCATTCAAATTGGGAGCTTCGTTTTTTTATGCAGGCCAAAAATGTTTATGCAAGAAACAAAGGGAAAGGGAGAACAAAGAACATGACAATAAATATTGAATGAAGTTATATAGGCTACATTAAAAGATATGCAGAGCGCAAGAAGTCATGACAAGATAAGGGTCGACAGGAGGACTCACCAAGCAGCAAAAGGGCTGAAAGCGAGGCATGAGAGAAGGAAAAGACACACAAAGACAAAGAGAAAGGACAGAGAGAGAGATTGAAAAGTGAAAACCTGCCTTAAAGTGATCGGACACAAAAGTGAGCAACAGGAAGCAAATTATGACCTACTGTAGTACAGACTGTAAACAGCAACACTGCGCCTGGGCTTCCCCAAAACTCTTTATTTACCTATGGCACTAGAGAACACTGCGTTTCTGTTTTAGGACTGTAATGACCCAAAGCTGATAGGGCCAATGCAACACAACACAGAGTCTACTAATTATAATGCAGCATACATTTAGAGGCTAGGCGTCGCTTTACATTTTATTAGACAAAAAGCAATAGACAAGGGTAGGTAGAGTACTGGTGGGCAGTATTCTACCTGCCCACCAAAATGGGTGTTTGAAAGATATCAAAAATTACTGTATTTACTATATTATCAATAAGACAAAAAATAAAAAGCTGGAAAAACTATGAGTAAAGATATTTCCAGTGTAACATTTAATATAAAAGGGATGTTTCTTCACTTTTGCAGACTAAACTTGAGCAATCTATTTTTGAGCAACATTTTTTTTCATTTTACTTCAGTCATTTAAACGATAAATTCATGCCGTAATTGAACAATGAGCAGATGATTTTTTGAAAGCATGCTGTCTCAGGCCACTATCGTACCTTGACAAATGGGCGTTTCTCTTATTGGTTGCCCTGAGGTCACACGACACAAACACAGTGGATGGATGAGCGTGAAAAAAATCGGCAGAAAAAAGATGAAGAGGAAAGATGAAGAGACAAAGACATCACATATGAACAAGCACAGACTGTGACTTTGGTCAAAATACATTGAGTGATGTTGGACAAATTCAGCAGGTGTCACTTATAACACGTGCATGAAAACTTTAATGATAACACACTGTTGGTGGGGGTGATGAAGCTTCACTCACTCTGAACCCACGTACATGCAAGATTACTGCATAATATGCACAACGGAAGGATTAATTGAATAAACAATTAAATTACCATTTTTATGGACATAATTGATACAAGATAAAAAAAATATAGATGGATTGCATTTCTTATTTATCTGCTTAACATCACCCTTGCCTTTTCATTACATCTATTGCCACAACTTGGCTGTTGCAGTACTTTTCTCTCTTGCATCATTGGTTCCAGAGGCTATTGTTAAGTCACACTTGCACACAGCCCTTTTGACTTATTTAACAGACTGATAAGGACATACCTGTTGACAGCATGGACTAACACATAAGTGTTTCATGGCATCTCAAAAGACAGAGCATGCATTATGTAGGTTTAAGTGGTGGTTGTGCTGGGGTGCAGAGGTTACCTGTCCAGTGTAGAAGAGGGTTGGCGTAGGCTCATGTCTGCAGCCCTGTGGCACTCCTCTTCTTCCTGATGCGGGCTTTACTCCGTCACAGTGCCGCTGTTATCACCGTCATCTCTTGCCTCTTGAGTTTTCATTCCACACAATGGGCTTCTCGGTCTGGCTCCAATCAGATCTTCAAGTTTACATACGCTGGCCCCCTCATGTTCTCAAACACCTTCAACCAAGTGCTGCTAGAACTAACCCTGAATGTCACATCTGGCCATATGTGATTGGATGAGTGGTTAAAATAAATGCTAGATAAATACAGCGGCAAGTGACACGTGGAGGAGGAAACTAGACCAGTGCAGGCAGTTTCAACAAAGATCATCAATCATGAATGATACGTCTCGATATGCTCTGGGTCAACAACTCCCCTGCCACTGTCTGCATAAAGCCACTATTAACGCAAGCAGCGCAAACTATTTTACTGTGCAAAAATTAACATGTGCGTGCTAAACACAAAACAGGTCAATATTACCAGCCTTTGACCCTGTCAGTCCAAACTCAAAAAAACATTTACATTATCTCCAGGGTTGCTGCATTGTAGCTTTACAGTAGTGTGCATGTGTGCATTCCTCTAGTTACATACATCGACTTAGGGAAACGATAAGAATCAGGTTGTGTATCAGTCTAAATATCAGTCACAGTTGTCTAAAGAGGTCACTCACGAGCTAACAGGCACACACTGGGAGACTGTAAACAACCAAACCAGATTATACCCTTGGCTTTCTATTACATGCTAACGACATGGCTAATTAGCAGGTTCACCCGGCTCTGGCTGCTTCAGCAAGAAAGCAGCTTTTACGGAGCGAAAGTGGACTTAGCTTTGGCGTTTTCTTATTTATCCAATAGTGTAACAATAGTAACAATCCGACAACATTTACAATCGTTACTAGGCTATTTGTTGGTTTGCGTTAGCTCCAAAAACAGGCCGGAGTCGGACCTCGGCATCGCGTACGTGGCGACACCGGATCAAAGCGCTACAGTGGCAAAGTTTGTGAGCTAACAGGCTAGCCAGCTAACTAGCCACATCTGCGAAATTAAATGTTATAAGCATGGTAGAAAAGCATGTGTCCAAGTGATAAGTGGGCAGTCCAAATGTACGAGAGGTCCACGTCGATATATCCACAGGAATCCAATATTTAAGAAAATCATGCACTCATAAAATTGCAGGTTGCTAGCCGGTTAGCTTAAATGTTTCCGTACAGGTCCACCACCACAACAGCAGTAGCAGCAGCAGCAGCAGCAGCAGGAGCAGCAGCGCTTGTCCCGAAGACGTTCAGAACAGCAATTTATTTCATTTGTATGCGTCAGTGCGACAAGCTCCAACTATGGGAGAGTTCGTTGCAGTGCGAACCTAATGTCTTGAAGTCAGGTGCAAAATGTTTATCTTTCCCGAGTTGTTATCGGGCTGTCTTGTGTCCTGAGAGATCATGCGAACGCAGTATAATGCGCCCCCATTCGGCCAGTGTACAGCACTGCAGCTGCGCTTCCTGAGAAGAGCCTGTGGTGAAAGCTGAAAATCACCACCGCAGGTTATGTAAATTTACCATATCCAATAATAGTGCATATCGACTGTGTGTGATTTATGCGGCAAACGGTGAGGTTTGAATTCACGTAGAGCCTAAAGTCTGTATTTGAGTAGGACTAATTTAGGAACAATATGCCCCATTGTAGGCAAAAATTCTTCAGTCTTCATCTGTACTCTGTAGTTGAAGACAGGACAGCACGCGTGCTCCAGGCTTCAGTACCTGATGACGATCTTTGGAGTAAGATCGAAACGTCCTACACTTCAACTACAGAGTACAGATGAAGACTTGCCTACGATGGACAACTCCTGTACGACTGAGAACCTTCACAAAAATATGCCCCATTGACTTTTTTTGGGAGGCTATAACTAAAGAATGAATAAATTAAACCACTATATAGCATATGCGAATCTCTTAATATATAAATGAAGGAGATGCGTATTGGCCCTTCTTGTAAAATTATTAGGGCCTATCATATTTGTTTATTTGCCTGCAGGCTATTTATGAATGTAAGCCTGTTTATTTCGCATAGCCTACATCAAAACACCAGACAGTACTTTCTCTAGCAAATTTCCAATAGGCATATGATTCTTATTTACATTTTAAAACGTTTATTATTGATTCACCCATTTTCTCTTCTCAACAATCATTCCATAGATTGTTCCATGATCCATTGAGGAAATGTTCCCAGAGCGCGCAATGTTCCCAGAGCGCGCACATCCACATGGGAATATGAGGATGGATTGCGTTACACTCACCATTGCTCCTATAGTGTATGGTTGAAGTCTTTACCAAATATGGTCAGTGCGGGGCGTGGACTTGCTGCTCTGAAAAGTGGATGCGAGGGGATAGTCGGCAAAAACGACTCCACACACGTTCCAGGAACTTAGAAAAGCACGCCTCCTGCCAGAGTCAACACAGTAATTTAGGTAAGATCCACATTTGACACGTTTTCTATGTTCTCAAAAGTTTATTAGGATAATTGCTTAAGATGCTGTCTTGCCTTTGTCATGGCTTATTTTGGGTACAAGAGGGAGAGGGGTGGGAGCGGCATGCCCGGTATGTGCAAAGATGACGAACTTATTGCGCAAATATTTAGGGACGAAACGAGCAATATACTTTTTCTGAATATTTTATCTACTACTGTAACTATTTCTTTGCTAATGCCTTTTCAGTAAAACATGGATTTGAAGTAGGTTAAAAATATATAAGTAATGGTATTCCACGGATGCTTTTAAAGTAGCCAAGCTCTGAACTTATGAGCCATCAGTCCAGCTGTTCTTTAATTTAGTTGTAGGTATAGGCTAAAGAAAACTGTTATATTGCACACATCAAAGGGAAACCAAACCACTTCCTGCCAACGGTCATGACTGTACCAAATTTACATACCACGCAGGCTGTACCTGACACACAAACACTGCACTATATTAGCAAAATTGTATCAGTTTATTAAGCGACTATTCTCTTTTTTTTATTTTAAGACCAAGCATAATAATTGGTATAGCTTAAGATAAATGTAGGAATATTCCTAAAAAAGCAAGTCTAATCAAGGAGACCAGTGCTCACTGACAAACTTTGTTATTTCAGTTGACTCCATATCGATTATAGACAGATAATGTAGTAGTAGATCAGATAGGAGAGAGTGCAGGGATACATGAGTATGGATGCTAGACTGGCCAGCCAGACTGCTGAAGTTAAGGCAGATAGATATGATGACGCCGAAGGACCAAAGAGGAGGGTATATAGCAAAGGAGAAAATCAAGTGTATTGTATGATTATGAGAGGAAGACCTTTGATTACATAATATTTTTTCTTTTGTTTATAAAAACCTAGCTTGACGGTTGGTTTAAAATCCAAAGGCCTGGGCAATATGACAAAGTTGACAAATACATCACAATTTTATCACATGTTTAGAATAGATTTTATTTTATATGACACCAACTGGACTACAAAATTTTCCCTGTACTTGTTGCAATGACAATAAAGATTATTCATTCATACACAAATGAATAAACCTTCTTTATGCTAATGCTTCATGAGATTTTTCATGTCATTTCCAAACAAGCCTCAGCTAGAACAACGAATTGATCCTTTCTACTCCAGCACTACTTAACTTTGTTTACATTTTTTTCCGAATCCAAATTTCAAACAAACCTCCATTACAAAAGCACCAGGCTGATAACTGTGATTGACCATAGATGTAAAGATGAATTAAAATGATAAACTGCGAAGCCCAGGCCTAGGCCATTCATTGTTGGTTATATTGGATTATGTTCTGCTATAGTCATCATAATCTAATGAACCCATTGTTTCTTGCAATTTTCGTATGTACTGATTGGCTCATGTTCCTGCCTGTACATGCCATTAGCCTTGCACACTTCCTGTTTTAATAAATTCTCCACCTCAGAGCAGGAAGGCCTTAGAATCTTATCAGCGGTAGTCAGGGGCGAAACTCTGAAATTGGGGTAGGGGGGGACCAATAGACGGGGTAGGACAAAAACACCTACATTAACGGGGGGTTTGGAGGTCCTCCCCCAGAAAAAAAATCTAAATTCAGATGTAATTTCCTGCATTCTGGTGAGTTTTAAATGATTAAATGATATTTTTGTCTGTTTCCTTTCCTGTGGTCAAAAATGGGGAATTCAAGTTTTTTAAAGTTTTAAAATGTATTATATTTAAATGTATTTGCCATTTTCAAAATAAAACAATCAATAAAAATGTATTAAATGGTGGTTTTAAAATAACATAACAATTTTCTGAACTTAAGCCGATACAGTCTAAACCTGTGTTTCTCAAACTGCCTCTCAGTGTTTGGGATAACAGGATTGGTATCTTTACAAGGATTAAACCAGGTCTAAACAAGAACTAAACATGGTCTAAACCAGGACTAAACCAGAAATAAACCAGGTCTACTACAGGACTAAACCAGGTCT